>CM038792.1:103351527-103653328 GCA_021764765.1 Vicia sativa
TCAAGAAGCAATGTTTTACTTCAAAGACAAAAAATCATGCACCCACTGTACTTACACTGATTCATAGCCTCACGAAATCCACTTTGTCTAACTACACTTTCACGCATATTTTCACCTCAATCAATCCTCATAACTTCTCTTTTCACTCTCTTTGACTAAATAAAACCAACTAAATATCACAAATAAATAAAAGTACCCAACTCTATATATGATGTGCATGAATAAACCACTTTTGAATTGAAAAGTAAGATATACTGAAAAAGATACTTATGAGAGAGTAGATAGCAGCAGGTCTAATAACAATTTCAGTACGCCAGTTGTTAGATCAGTTTGATTTCTGTTCTAAATAAGCACGATTGAATAAGTCAATTTTTCTCATAGATTCACATTTCAATTTTTAGGAAAATTTTCTATTATCCTATAATTTTCAAATTTAATATTTTATTTCTCTTTTATTATAAGTATAACGATCTGCTCTATATTATTATATCGATGCATTAAAAGAAATTTTCTTATAATAAAAACCGATAGATTAAAATTATAAAAGCAAACATCATATACATTATAAATTAAAGGCTCTCATATTTCTCCTCCCTCTTTTCCACTTCAAAATTTCTCTCTTTTCTCTCTCTCTCTACTTTCTCTTGTTGCTCAAATTATTTCCCATGGAAGCATCTAACTACAAAGAGAAACAAAGCACAATGTCAACATACAATATATTCACCGGCATTATGGTAAAACTCTTCGCCTTCTCGAGCTATGCTTAGTTCTTCTTCTTTTGGATCCTCAACTGTCTGCCTTTCGCCTCCTCCGTATATCCGTGATTTTTCGGAGTCCTCTCTTCATCTCTCGTATCCAACGCCATCATCTTTGCACCCTAGCTCAGTCTGACCTCCGGGTTAGGCCTTCTTCGGCAACTGATGCTGCAGCTCCAGTAGAGGAGCGGTTGAGTGCCAGGAAGGCAAGGTGATTCGTGATATGTATGGAAGATGTAGATTCATGTGCAGTGACGGTATCAGATTCTGATGTGCGAGAAAAAGTTCAGTCTATGCCGGAGATTATGACCGAGAGGGAGAGAATGAGAAATTTCAGCGATCGGAAACAGAAATTTTGTATCCGCAGGATAAGCTGAGCAATGAGGAGTTTCAGCGTACGATAGAAGCTTTCATTGCAAAAGCAAAATGAGGTTTCTAAGGGAGGAGGAGTTATGTTAATATTAATTAACATTGAAAAATTGAATTAATAAGGAAGGAAATTAGGCTTTGAAATTTAAGTCAATGTTCCTTTTAGGTTTGTGTTATGTGTTAGGTAATGTTTGTTAATGTTATTGAAGATAAATTACACAAGTATTATTAGTTATTACTGCTTAGCTAGCTAGTTAATGCTTCCAACTTTTGTACATAATCTACAACTAAAAGAAATGTTAAGAACATTGCTTTTATGTAGTTTTGTTTAGCTTATGAGACTTTTCAAACGGGCTTGAGTGGAAGTAAGATGAACTTTTTACTTATGATAGAATATCCATTGAAGTGGAAGTATATTTCTCTATATATGTTTCCACTAGGACATATAATATATAGAGAAGTGTTATATATAAACTATAATTTTATGTTAATTTTAAATTGATTTTTAAAGAATTAATCTAATATTTGTGGAAATCCACCATACCCACGAATTTCTAATTGACCTTGATTAATAAGATTCAATCATACTAATTGAATTTTTTGTTATTCACTTTACTGAGTGAATCAATCAATCTTTGATGTAAGATGATTAACACTACACGAGAAGAAAGAAAGCTTGGTTGAAAAAAATTGGAGAAGAAGCAGATGATTTTCTCGCGTAGTTTTGTAAAAATTCTCTTATTTGCAAGTGCAATTATTCAAGTGATTATACATATGGGTTACTTCCCTATATTTATATTTTAAGTTTGTTTTCTCTAAGGCAAATTAAACTATAAAGACCAAAATAATTATTTCGCCCAAGGAAATTATATGTCAAACAATCATTTTTTAATTCGACATTTAACACAACTCGACACACATTAGACTAATTTCGATGGATATCTGTTTATGTCAAGCAAATATGTTGCCGACTCATGTAATTACAATCTCATCACACCGCCTTAATTTATTTTTTGCTATATACATTCATCATAGCTCTTAGTCTTCTAAGTACTGACCAGACACCTTTGTCACGATGTCTACAATCGATTCGCTTGACAATATTTTAAATTCATCTTCCCATTTCTACCTCGGCCAATAAGATAATGAACATCATCTCTACGTGTGCTTCTCGACCACGCCCATCGAATTTTTCGCAAAATGATTGTTGATACGATGTCGATCTTCATGATAATTGTCTGATTTTTTTCTCGTGATTTCTTCGACCAACTTCATCACCGTGTTGATTGACATGCACAAAGGAAGAAACAATGTATTCTATATCACACGACAACAATGTTGCTATTGGTTCTTTCTAGATCTCCGAGCAACCGATGCACCACCTAGCATAAATACATAACCACTTTAGATTTTCGATCCTCAACATCACTACACCAACTCGAGCCTTTGTAATCCACTAACTTGCATTATTTTTCTTTATCGATCGCAGGAAATAAAATGCCATGGTCGAGAGTTCCTTCGAGATACCTCAAATATCCTTGATGTTAAAATTCTTTTGGTTTTAGTCCCTAAAATCAAAATCCAGAATATCTTTATGTTTTTACGAATTATCCTTTGAATTTTTCATGGATTTTGATTTTAGGGACTAAAACCAAAAGGATTTTAACATTCAGGGATCATTTCCAAGAAAAATAAAATATAGGGACTAAAATAAAAAATACCCAAACTTATAGGGACAAAAAGACTATTTAAGCCTAATAACAATGACCAAAAACAGAAGTACACACTTTCAATTAAACATATTACACTCTTGCTTATAAGCTCATGACATAATGAACAATCAGTTAAACTTAATGAGTTAACCAAGATGCATGAGTGACATACAAAACACAAAGAACAATAGAAAAACTCTCAATCCTAAAGATTCTTGAATAACACATATTCCCCTTGTTTTTCACTAGTTGCATTAGTTTTAGGTTTATATTTTTAAACCTCATCAGCTAGCACGAGCTTCAGATTCTACACTCAATTTGTTGTAGATCCATAAACTGATGGATGCACAAATTATGAAGAAAATATCTTGTTGAAATATAGAACAAAAACATCACAAGTTTCCTAAATTGTTTTAAACATCCAATTTTAGAAACTAGTGTTCTGTAGGAGATAAAATACTTGTTCGAAAAATAACTCTTCTTGGTTTGTGCAAATATGTGAGATAAATCTATTAAGAATCTCACAAAAAGTCAAATCAGAACCTTCTAAGAAGCAACACTAGCGCCTGCTACATAAAGTGATCAAGATGTCATGACATCTTGCTCAACATCTGGATGTGATTCATATTTTACCAAAATTGTTGTCATTCATAAAATCAAAGACCTAACTATCTCCCCCTTTGAAGTTTTTGGCTAAAAACCCCTTTGCCCAATAAATATGGAGATAAGGAATAAAATCACACAAACACAAGATATATGATTTACATGTATACTTTGTAAAAATAGCAAACATAAATTAGAGATATACGCAGCAATAGAAAGATCCAACCTCACACACAAAACACCATAAAGAAATATCATTCATACTCTAAAATTCTTCAGAGACTAGATGTCATAACATGTAGTCTGACATCACACCAACACATCACAAAAACTCAACACCATAGCATCATGCTCAAGCAATTTCTGCATAAACAATTACCCCTATCACACATACTCAATACTCCCTCAAAGGAATATCCAAAGAACTCTCTAAGTTAACATATCGTAGGCACATATAAGCATAAGAATATGCCACAAAAACAAATAGAAAACTAAATTTTTCCAAAACTCAAAACAAGATATTAGGACATTTGGTATGACATCAACCACACACACATCATAATGACAATAAATAACATAAGCATGGCGTAAAATCATGCCCCTAACCATTTTCATGCATAGGAACAACAAAACTACTCCCTAAGTAGTAGTATAGTCCTAACACACTACAATATTTTTGGCCTACAACCACGCTTAAATTTTTTCACAACTCAAAATTGTGGTCATATACAAGTTTGGCCGGTTTTCAAATCGTAGACATATGTTTTGAAATATTGAATCAAGTGTGAACTGTGGCCTTTTCTTCAATTGTCACGTTACAAAATCACACTTATATTTAAGCCACGGTTAACAAATTGTAGATATTTTAAGCCACAAAAAAAAACCGCAACATTATAATTTTCACTTCAAACTGTCTCTAAGTCCAAAAAAATAAACCCCTCGAGAATTTCCTCTTTAATTTCTCTTGTTAATTATTTTTCTTTTCTTTTTTTTTGTTAAGAAAAACGAAAAACAAATGAAATTTCTATATATTTTATCTCTAATCCTTGTTTTTATTATTTTATATATTTATTTTAGTATATATATATATATATATATATATATATATATATATATATATATTTATATTTATATTTTCTTTTTATTTTCTTGTGTTATCTTACAAAATATTTTATTTATTTTAAAAGACATTTATTAAAATTTATATTTTATTTATATTTTTTAAAATTTCAATAACTAATTTTTCTATATAAATGAATGATAATAGAATTTCATTACACTTATTTATATCATCTTCATTGATTATTATTATTTTGTTTTATGTATCCCCATTTTTATTATACATTGTTGCAAATTAATTAAAAAATAATTTTTTAAACTTTTTTTAATTTAATAGCAAAATATAAATACAAGTGATTCTATTTAGACATCTATTAATTTAACATTGTTCACGTGGTATTTTTTAATTGAGTTATCTAAAACAAAATATATAAAGGAATTGGGCTTGACTCAGGTCAGGTCAGTGTGGGCAAAGTTGCAGTTACGTGGTTCTTGGAATATGCATAGGTTTGTGTTTATGGTGTATGGTTGAGCAGAGTTTTAAGAATGATTTTCTTGTGAGGTTTGTATTTGTTGTTTTCTTTCTCTACTAATGTCCTTTCTTTTTAGGTTTAGGTTTTTGATTTAGGGTTCTAATAATTTTATTTACGGTGATTCAATTTCTCTAGTCTCACATCTGCATGTTTAAAATTTTTTTTTCATGTTTCATACTCAGCTGAAGAATGAAGAGGAGGATGACTTGAATTTAAAAGTTGTCTACATATTTTGTTGGCTTTAACATCATAACGGTAGCTATAATAAAACTACTTATGTTTTGTTCGTTGACTTAATTAATCTCATACGATGCTTGTAAAAATTTAGTGAAGTCTCATGCTTAAAACATTGTTATGTTTTACCAAGATGCTCATCTTAATTGAATTTCAATGGGTGGAGGTGCAACATGATCCCATTGAAGTTGTCAGTTGTAACAAATTTACTGATTGATGATGTCAGTACAATATGATTTGTGCCCAATATGTCGTGATGATGTATGTTGATGTTAATATATGATATATGGTGTTTGAAATGCATTATGGATCGAGTATGATGCTTGGAATTGGGACCGTGTAGTCGAATAGAGGCGTAAATCACAACCGAGAAGTTGTTGAATTGCAAGGATCGTCAAAGTAGGAAGTCACCTAAGTGTCATCAAGCAGCGGTTTAGCAAGAAGTCGGAAAAGAGGCTCCTAGAAAATGTATGGGGAGAAATGTTGCCCGAGATTTGTCAAGCGAGCAAATAAGCGATGGTCTCTATCATCGGGTGATAAGTTCCAAAATGTCGTATTATATGTATGTGATTTTGACACTTATCGTGTTCTTTTGTTTATATTCATTGAATAAATCCTCACTTTGTGTGTAAACAAGTACACTTTATGTTCACCAAGTTTAATGTATATAATGTACCATTTTACGATTTTACTTGTTTTGTAGGTATTTGTTGCATATTTGGAGCATCGAGGAATAGTGTGTGAAGACACGACTCTAGATGCGTGTCTTCGTAATAAAAGACCAATTTTGGGAAGTTCTCGCCGCATGCTTGCTAAGCCTGGGCCATAAAGACACTACGTGCATTTTGAAGATTTGGTATAAGTGTATTTCGAGCCCGCTTAGCACGCTTGGGTTTAGTGTGTAAAATAAGCGCAGTCCGCTTAGCACGGTCTGTTGAAATCGCTTTGTATAATTAGAACAAAACATAAATTTGTTAATTTTATCATCTCTTCTCCATGGAGGAGCTATGATCCAATTCTTTGTAGTTTATGTGTTTAGCAACATCATCGGTGCTACATCTTATCGATCAGCATGGGTTGAGAGGATTGCATTGACACCGTGAGAAGTTTGCTATTCATCTTGTTGGTTCTATTGATTGGCGTAATTTTGGTAAAACATTCGCTAAGAAATGTCTTGAAGTTTATCGAAATAGAGATGTCACAAGAAATGTCCTAACATGTGTAATCGACTAAAGCGTAATTTTTAGGAATTCAATTTGTTATTATTTGTGTGTTTGATTAAGGAAGTCGGTGAAACATCTTCAACTATATCTTTGGAGTTTTAATTTTTCGTTTCATGGAGAGAAGATGAGGCGGCGTTGAAGACTTGTGAGTCAAGCAACCCTAGTTGTTGTTACTCTATTTAATGGGGTGCAATCATTATTTTGCAATGGCCATTCCAATTTTAGAGAATTTTAGTTTTTACTTTGGTTGTTCATTGTTCGATTGATAGTTGTTTATTGTGAGCCTCTTGTTTGTTACTTGAGAAAGAAGTTTTAAGTTGTTAGTTTTCAATCACCATAAGCTTTGAAGCAAGCGTGATTATGTGTCTTTGAAGAGTATCTTCGCCTTTAGTTGTTTTAGTATCACGGGTCAGGTATTGAGGAGTGAGCGAAGATTCTCATATCTAAGTGTGGTATCTTAGGTAGAAGAATCACTGGGTAGTTTGATTAAGTGAGGTGGTGTAAATGGGGAAGGTTTAGTTCTGAATTAATACTACTAATAATGAACTTCATCCCTGGCTTGGAAGCCCCCATGCGTAGGTTAGTTAGAGCCGAATTGGGTTATCAATTCTCTGTGTTCTTATTGCTTTCTGCACTGTTATAGTCTGTTATGTTTAACTGTGCTTGTAACACGGTGGGAGAACTGACTTGTTTTGTTTTGCATTTGATTGCAAATGTTGTGGATAGCAAGAGTTTCCACCAACTTTTCTTTTATCCAATTAAGGGAAGGTGAAAAGAACATGAAAAGACCTTTGTTAGATTCTGGGTAAGGGAGGTTGTGATGACTGGTTTTTTTCATCGGTTGTTTTAAAAACAATGAAGTCGCCACCTAATTTTATTTGTTCTAAAAAGAATGGGAAAATATAGATAAAACTCACGAATGCGGATAAGGCGGTCTACGTGACCAAAAGACATGGAATCGGGAGTCGGTTATGCAAGGGGAAGGTATTAGCACCCCTTACATCCATCGTACTCGATGAGATTCATTTAGTTTTAAGTATTTGTGTGTGTGTTAAATTGCTAATTCATGAGTTATGATCGAGAAAATAAAAGAAATGAGGTTTATTTATTATTATTTTGAGTTTGCCGCGGTTTCAGAACCTTGTGCCTATGTATTCCCCCGTGCAATGGGAAAGTCAAAACTCCGTAGTTCTTCTCAAAAATGTTTTAAGTTGGTTGTGTTGATTTTATAAGAAAAATCGTGCATTAGACATTTCAAATGCTTGAACTTGGACTTGTTTAGTTTGTGTGAAAAGCTTAAGTCCTCATTCGTGTTTGAAATGGCTATTGCACACTCTTTGTAAGAAAAAAGTTTTGATAGTCGCATATGAGCGAAAAAAAGATTTGAGTGAGTTGGATTGATTTTAAGTGGGTGGAAAGTACCAACAATAGGACTAGCATCCTACGATTCAAATACTAGAAACAAGAGGAGCTCAATGCTCAACGAGTCGCCTATCATCCCAAATGCTCAACGAGTCGCCTATCATCCCAAAAGTTTTCTTATGAAAGAGTGAAGTGAAATAAAATTCATCAAGAGTTAAGAGTCTTTAAACAATGGACTAACATCCAACAATTTAAAGACTAGAGTTTATTTGCACAAGTATTTAAACAATTGGTCTAACAACCAACGATTTAAATACTGGGTTTTATTGTGAAAGAGTTTTGAAAATGCACCGACGTTGGATCGAGGTTTGTGTTAATTATGAAAGTGTTTTAGATGGGGTTGGTAACGGACCGAAAGAGAAGGAGTGATTCAAAGTTATGATTAACCGAGTATATGGACTTGATTAATCTTGTGAGGATAGGTGCTCCTATCCCCAACTACGAGACTTGTGCAATGGGAAATTGGTATATGGATCAATATTTATTCGGTTATGATTAATTAAAGCAACAAGGGCTTTAATTATCTTGTGAGGATGGCCATGCCCATCCTCAACTATGAGACCCTTTAGGAAATTGGCTTATGAGTCAAGAGGATATAAGAACCGATTGAATAAGTAGTGAAGTAGGAAAACAAGCGAGCCCATACAAAGTGGCCATATGCATGCTCCTAGAAAGTGGAACTAGTGTGCACTAGTATTCTAAACGATCGATGGAACAATCGATCGAATAGTCACCCAGAATATCCCGTGACCAAACTATGAACGTGTGAGTATGCATCATGTATGTTTACCTCTTCCTTGATGAAGAGACCAAGAGGAGGCTATGTGTTCTAATTGATGACAAACGCCAGAATTGAACGGTAATTAAAACACACAAAGAAATTAATCCTAAATTATTACTGCACCATGGGATGAGGTACAAGTTTATGAACGGTACATCAAATCGAAGTGCGATAATAAACAAACAATGCCACCCAATTAAATTGATTAAATAATTAATTAAACTAAATCCTCCCATTTAATAAAATTAATTAACAAAATAATTAATTAAATTAAATGTTAATTTTCAACCCAATTAAATATTTTAAATAAAAATAACCCTTTACAAGTTTATTTAATAAAACAAATAAAATATATAGGAAATAGGCAAAAATGAAGCAATCGTGGGGGTATAGAAATTACTGGCTTGATGAAGGAAAGCCCAAATCCAAAGGAAGAGGTCCGATGATCTTCGCCCGCCGTAGGGTGTATCATGGGCATGCATGTTCTCGAGCGTCTGATCTGATCAGATGAAAATCTGATAGTGATGATGATGGTCTGATGAAGATTCGAGGGCTGGAATACGAGGGTGCATGGCACTACGACGGATACCTACATCGACATTATCAACCTAACGGACGATGACAAGTGTCATCGCCATTAATCAACAGATTAACCATATATTTTATAATTAAACAAAACTTAAATGTAATCAAATTTATAAAAAGTAGAGAAAAAAAGAGTTGTTTTCTCTCGTCATCGCATGTTCGCTATGATCCTTTCCTCGATCTCTCACCGCGATCTACATCATCGCCTCACTGAAATTCATTGTTCTCTCGATCCTCCCACCGTTCCTTGGTCTCTCCAGAAGATGGAACGAACGGTGGTCGTGAATCGCTCTGGCGGTTCTCGCGGAGATTTGGCTCTGATTCGAATTTTTGTTACATTTTCTCGTTTGTATTTCTCTTCTATTCTCTAATCTGGTTTTGATTTTTGCCGAAAAAGCATGGATCCCAGTAGATCTTGAAAGGGGGTTTGGAAACCTTAAGGTTCCAACCGAGATTTCTGGTGATTTGAAGGTGGTGGAGGGAGATCTGATATCGAAACCCCACCGGTGAGCTCTTTCTGATTCTCAGCTTGCGATATCTGTATCTTTCCCTTTATGATTCGACTTCTTTGCCTTTACTATTTCTGAAGGGTAAGTTTTATGGAAAATGATGAGAAGGGTTAGGGTTTTGTTTTGTTTTCTGGGTTGCTGTGTTTCTATGAACAATCTTCTTTCTGAAAGTTTTTTTTCTGTGGTTTGAATTCGTTATGATGAACAAAGCTTTGGGGTTTTCGGTTTTTTGAACAATGTTGCTTGTTTGCTGGCTGTTTTTGCCTGTGGTTCTGGTTAGGGTGTTATGAACAGTGTTCCTGCCTCTGGTTTGTGTTTTCAATGCTTTTATAGTGACGAAATTAGGGTTTTTCTCTCTTTACAGTCTTGCTAGATTTTCTGATTCTTTGACTTAACAGGCTTGTGATGTTTTGTTGTTCTGTTGGGATGCCTCTTTTTTCTGATATTAGGTCTTACGGATTTTTTCTTTGGGCTGGAACCATGCTGATTTTCTGTACTTGTTATTTTGAACTTGCTATTTTGGAACTGTGATGTTATTCTGAGTTCTCTTTTCACACCTCCCTTTGTGAATCAAACTTTGTTTGTGATTTGCAATAGGAGGTTATGGCTGATGAATGAGCTTTAAAGTTCTGAGGATTTGTTGGTTACTACCATAATTGAAAACCTTCGCAACCTGATTTAAAACAATAAACCCTAATGATGAGATTGAGAATGGATAGTCCTCTTGATAATTTCTTGCTTATGTTTATGTTTCGATGCTAATCAATTCTTCTCTTCTTGTTTTCATGTAATGATGTGGAGGATGGCATGGAGAAAGGAGAGGAGTAAGAGGGAAATCGAGGTGACCACGAAGTTGAATGGCTTGCAACTCGAAAAAGATCCAAGATACTTGGAAGAAGAACCTCAAGACTTTTTGTAAAGTTTGCTTTGGGAAACTTGTGAATCTTGTAACAAAATCAACTTCTTATGTAATTTGAAATCGATACAATTGTACTCTTGTGTATGGATGACGTAACCTCGTTTTGTAGTTTGAATGGATGTTGAATTTGTAAAATTCTATCATTACTTGTAACGACTTGAATTATTGTTTAAAATTTTAATAGAATTTGAATCAATACTTGCAAATGTCACAATTTTTGTGTAACTCATAGGAATTGATGTAACATTGAAGTAACTTGAAACAATATATTCAAATTCAAGCTTTGTATTAGCACATCTCTTTTGCAAACAAACTTGATAGAACTTGTAACATTGTACCTATTGAACTTTGTAAATGAAAAGATGGCTTGAAGTTTGGATGAACTTGTATTAATTAGAATCTTTAGATATAACAACTCATATTCTCCTTGTATCTTGAAATTTTAATATAGAACTTAGGCGTACAAAGTTGCAGTGTACAAAATTTGGCATAGAACTCAAATATATGCGTAGATCTTGAACCTTAAATGAATTTGAAAGAAATCCAAAATGAAGTATTTGAAATGGAATAAATGATGAACACCATAAACTATGAATTCTAAGAAATCCAATGCAATGAATCTTGGCATTATTCACTCTTGAGTTACCACTTTGAATCCCAAACAAATTATTCGCTTTAAATCTCTCGGATCACTTTGAATTTGGTAAATTCTGATTGACACAAATTAAGTTCTTCTAACTTCACGAAGTCTTGAACGAACTTGGCTTTTTTCTTTGTACAACACTTGAATGTACTTTGAATCAATGTTTGAATTAATTCTGGTCGAAACAAGAAATTAAGCATGAGGGAATCTTCCAAACTTTGCTTGCATTAACTTGTGTAACCATAAACATATAAGCTTTTGAACGAATCTAAAACTTAATGCACCAGATAATCAGCCACAAATCCAATAATCACTCTCAAATTCAAACCTTAATCTTCAAATCCGAATCAAAACATCAGATGAATCTAGGAAGACCAGAATGTTATAATCGTAATTCCAACCTTTGTACTACAGCTTATCTCAAACATGGGGAACTTCAATCATATACTAAACCAAAAGGTGATCTAACTTAGAACCAAGAATCATCAAGAAATCTGCATTTCTTAACTCATGCCTTTGCAAGGAAATCCAAGAAAATTTATGATAAGGAGGGTAAATTTTGGGGTGCGACAGTTGCCCCTATTCAATCATCTTAAACCTGATAAGTGAGAAAGATTGAAAGTTTTCGAACGTTCAAGGTGGAAGAGGATTGAATACCAAAAGAACCCAAATTTTTTCCCTACGTAGGATACCAACGCCAGATAAAATACCTTGACTATAGAGTCAAAGAAGGAATGCCTGAGGAGAATAAACTTGTCAAGTACCATCAGAATGCCTTAACAACATCAGTAACAATTGAGAAAAATTAGGAGATCTCAACAACACTGGGGATAACCGAGTAACCAAAATGAGCAAATAAACAAATGGTTTTAAATAAAATGCACTGAGAAGAGAAACCAAATTTCTCAAGCGAAAAGAAAAACAATAGATTAAGCTATCTCAGGATGTCTTAACGAAAATGCTTAGAGAAGCGAACCATACTTAAGCTTAAAAGAAATATAATAGATTAAGCCATCACAGGATGTCTTAACGAAAATGCTTTGAGAAGCAAACCGCACTTCTTAAGCGAAAAGAAATAAGATAAATTAAAGATTCAATATGATTGAGAATTTGTCAGAAAATTCCAGAGAATTAAAGAATACCCGCAAACTTAAATGAAGATATAATCAAGAGTTTGTCGGAAAAAACCCGAAGAGTTAAGGAATACCCGCAGACCTTAACGAAGATATAATTGAGAAATTGTCAGAAAAATCCCAAAGAGTTAAAGAATACCCGTAAACTTTACCGAAGATATGATCGAGAATTTGTCAGAAAAATCCCAAAGAGTTAAGGAATACCCGCAGACCTTAACGAAGATATAATTGAGAAATTGTCAGAAAAATCCCAAAGAGTTAAAGAATACCCGCAAACTTTAACGAAAATATATGGCTAGAACAATATCAGAATTGTTGTGCACGAAGGTGCGAGGAGCCATGGCGTGCTGAATGTCTTGACCATGTAACTTCCGAGTTACCAGTAGAACAAATTCAGTAGCACACCCGAGAATACACTTCTCTGGGGATAAACAAATCAATATCCAGCACACTGGTGTGATATAGATGTTTATGAAGTCGGTAAATCTTTGTTTCCCATTTCGATGAGAGATCTTACTGAACATGTAAAGACATGTTGAACAACTTCCGAGTTGACAAGATCTTCAACTTGTATGCAGATAGCTTTGTCGGTGATAGAAGAATCAGATTCAGCACCTGTGACAAAACTTCTATGGTAATGAGCTTTAATTTGCTGGCATCGTACCGACAATGCATTGCAGCAAGTGGATATGTGGATCAACTTCTGAGTTGGAGAAATATCCTGAGATTGAATAAACATCCTACCGGGTGGATATTTATCTGTTGAGTAGTTGATCACTTACTAGGGAAATACACACACCAGAAGTTCAATGTAGTTTTCTGAGAATAGCTCAGAGAAACAAAATTGCAGAAGTCACTGTCACTAGAATTTGCTGAGAAGATTCTTATCTAAAAGAACCTTGGAAAATACCCTGAATAATGTGGTAGTAATCCTTTCTGAAGGAGACTCACTTGGGAGTAAATTAAGCTTCGCTAGGGAAACTCCATAAGAAAACCGTGTGGAAAACTTCACTGGGGATTCCCGGTTGATAATTTTGTTGATATTAGAGTCCATTGAAAGACAACTGTTTTGCTGGGGAAGAAATCTCGATTGGAGAAACCATCAGTTTTTAAGATCCATACAAGTATACAACTTGTGCTAGAGAAAAGGGGATAATTATGTCGTCTGAGAACTAATCCTTCAATTTTGATCCTCATGAGGATATTTACAGTTTCCGTTGGGGGAAAATCCTGCAAAAATAAACTAGCCAAAGCCAATGCATGAATATGATATGCATGATTTTTTTTAATGTTTTAATGCAAAGAGTATATGATTTTCTGATACTGTTGGAAGAGGAAAATTCAAATGCATCATGCAGATAATGCACCAGTTTCTGAATGTCGATCTACCACTTGAAAGGCTCCACGATAATCCTTGTAGAAGGAAAGATAGAAATTTCTGAAACGCATTAACAGAATTCCCTAAGTCGGATGAGTTGGACCAAAGAGAACACAACAAGAATTCAAGATCGAAAGTGGACCTCACGGGTAAAATAATTTATGTTCGCGACGACGACATGAATGCCCCAATAGTTAACAAGCTAACACCTTGATGACCAAGGATGTAACAAGCATATACGATATGTTAAACTATTTTAACGTTGAAAATGATCATTTTGTCTCGAGTCGTTGAGCTATTAGTGAGCTTGCTCACATCATAAACATAGGAGTCTTCGTCAATAGCATTGGAACTTTTACCATGGTCAGGCATTGGTGTGTTGATTACATTCGGAGTTTCGACAGGAGGGTCAAACTCAATTTCCCTGGCTTTAATCATGTCTTCAATCTTGTTCTTCAGAGCCCAACAGTTGTCGGTGTCGTGCCCTGAGCTGTTGGAGTAGTATGCACACCTTTCATTAGGATTGTATTTTGGAGAGGAAGTGTTGACGTGTTGAGGAGGATCCCGCAAAATAATTATCTCTGCTTTCAACATGTGTTGCAATGCTTGCGACAATGGCATGTTGATCTTCATAAACCGCCTCGTATGCTGCTCGTTACGTTGTCTCGCTGAGGTTGTGTCAGTAGGATGGAGATCACAACTGCCTCCACAGATTGGGTATGATCAGTTTTGACACGACCCTTCTGACCATGCACAACATTGGCTTCTTTCATACCAAAAGATCTCTTTGCAGCATTTGAAGATGATTCCACATGTATTTTCCCGCTCTTGATTCCAGATTCAATGCGTTCTCCTGTCAGTATCAGCTCGGTGAATCCGGCTGAAAAGTTTCCAATCAGATGATTGAAAAATGGGCCTGTCAGTGTTCCCATAAACATATCAACCAACTCCTTATTGGACAAGGGTGGTTGAACTCTACCTGTTAGATCTCTCCATTTCTGAGCATATTCTTTGAACTTTTCGTCACGACCCATAAACATGCTTTGTAGTTGCATGCGGGTGGGTGCCAATTCGGTATTAATCGACATCGCTTGTAGAAACCATCCGCTAAGTCATTCCTGTATGAATGTGGGTATTCTCTAGTTGATAATACCACTCCAATTGAGTTCCGAATAAACTCTCTGGAAGAAATGGATCCATAATTTGCCTTCAAGATGAGGACGGATCTTCCGAACATAGGACTTCGATGCTTTTGGACAAGAGATGTCATCATACTTGGCAAAGGTAGGAACTTTGAACTTGGGGAATCACCACACCAGAACAAGACTTAGATCATCAAAGTTCAGCCGGACATTTTCGATTTTCCACAAGATTCGACGGTCTTCAAGTTGCTTGTATTTGTCGTCATCGAGAGGATATTCTTCGCTCATATAGTCTTCTGCTGCACTCGACGGCTTCCTTCGTTGTTCTTGATACTTCCATCGCCACCACTCTTGTCTCGAGATTTCTAAGCTGACCACCTTAGTTGCACCCTTGTGATTTCTTCCCACGAGGATACCGATGGTCTTCTTTCGGTGATGAGCTTCTTCAGTCCTTCGGCCTTGGACCAAGTTGGTGAACATCTTCCGAATTGAGCATTCGAGCACGGAGATCTTTGACACTGCTCAAGAGCCATTTCTGCTAAAATAAACAGCGAGAGAATAACAAAACCGGTTTTCAATGTACCTTTTATAAAATGTTATGCCATGTTATGTGATGTTTATGCAATTCAATGCAGCGTTTTCAAGGACCTTAGGAATTTAAATTTGTTAAACAAAGCACAAATAAACTTTTATTAGTTTCTCTCTTTTCCTTTTTCTTTTAAGTACAAAAGATAGTTTGAAAAAATAAAAGAACAAACTCCTAGAGTTTTAAGTCTCTCATGGGCGCTTCCTCTTTGTGTTGAAGTAGGTGTTGACCCTATCCCCAAGCGAACATCAGAAACCTCCAGCAGAACATTCCTATCTTCTTTAAAATGGATATGTTTTGAAATTTTATAACATCTACATTCGTGCATCATCCATAAAAATCATAACATATGCATATAATAACATTGTCATACACTCGCATGCATCATAATCTACATAGGACTAACTATATCCTGTCAAGGTTTTATTTCCCCAGCAGGTAAAAGTTATTTTCCAAATAGAAGGTCAAAGATTAATACCTAAAACAAGACGGGAGAACTATCTGAAAGACCGTACAAATTATTTCCAGGCAATAATTATGGATTAACACCTGAAGCAAGACGGGAAAACTATCCGCATCCTGCCAAGTATTCATCTCAAAAATAGCCAAGACAAAGGTTTATTCTGACTCTCTCTTACTATCAAGCTCCCCGGATGGCATCTTTAAGCTCATCTCCGACTACACATCTTCATCATCCTGGATGGCATCTTTAAGCCCATCTTCGATTCAAAAGACAAATACAGAGTCTAGCATACGACTCACTCTCCAACATCTACTTCTCCAAATGGCATCTATAAGCCCAGTCTATACAACAGCGGGTGCAAATTTTAAGGTGTACTCGAGTGTTCAATCATCTTCTACCTTCAGGTCACGAAAGGCAAGCATGCCAATATAACCCTTCCGGTGTACAAGAAGATTGAACAGGGGTAACTGTTATACCCCAAAATTTCCCCTACTTCTCAGGACAATTCACATCTCAATTCTCAAGGATTTCACAAGGGTTGACCAGACAAACCCTCTCCTAAGCAATCAATCCAAGCTAGGGTTTTGCTATTCTCAAGTCAAGATGGATTTCTAATGCTTCAAGTGGTCATCATATCTCACCATATACCTCAGAGAATCACTATGTCAAATTCCAAGCCTTAAAGGTTAAGATGTTCATCCAATTGCTCAGATAGCTGAAAACCAACTGTATTGGACAAAAAGTTAACTATGGTCAACATATAGTCAAACTTCATAATTTTTGGTCAATATCAATATTTTGAATTCATATTCATCATTTGATCAAGGTTTGACCATGATTCATCAAGAAAAGTCAAGATCTGATCAAAAGTCAAAGTTTCCAAATTAAGGTTTCGTTAGACAAAAGTCAACAAAACTTTGACCAAGCATAACTTTCACATACTTTGTCAAAAATTTCGCCATCAAAGCTCATTTTGAAGAGAATTCAATTCTCTACAACTTCATGTCTCACAAGCTTGGGTAGGAAATGCTTCATTTGGAAGTTATGGATCAAAACATTATAAGTCCTTCTAGAAAAGTCAACAAAAGTCATCTTTTTGCAAAGAAGTGTTCATGAGCATGGAAACTCCAATGAAGATGAAACCAAAAAGGATGTTTAAGAGACATCTTAAGCTTTCTAAAAAGTTCAAGAACACTCAAAACTGTTGAAAATTGAGCAAAATACAAATTGTGCAAGTTGAGCATTTTTGAGGAGGTGCATGAAGAAAAATACTTAGCAAAAGCAAATATTTTTCAAATGGGCCTAAGATTTTATGATTTAAACTTGATCATAAGATTATCCATAACTACTATGTTGCATGCCACACCTCTCACTCTTTTATTTATTTATTTTTTGAATTAAATAGCTTAAATTCAAATTTAAATAAATAAAATTCAAAAATAAAAGATAAGGCAAGTTGGGCTTGATATTTGCATGGCTTGGGGTCCAAGATAGCTTATTACAAGCTGTCAATTTCGTGCAAGAAGATTGAGGAAGAGATTGAGCAAATTTGGAAAGATTTTGTGCAAATTTTCAAATCAAATATTCTCCATTTAAGGAGAATATTTTCTCTTAATGCCTTTACCTAATTCCACTCTCCTATAAATACCTAACACTCTTACAAGACAAAAGGACTTTGGAAAACACCTCTTACACGTGCAGCCAACGATTCAAAAACCCTAAAAATTCTCAAAATTTTCTCAAAGTTGACAAAATCGTGTTCCAAGTTCCAGCCGGTTTCAAGTGCTTCTAAGCATTGATTCTTGTTTCTGAGGTATAATAGGGTAAGAATGGATCATTATGCATGGCCAAAGCATGCTAAATCGTGTCATTCATAAGCATCCGTTTTCATATTTTCTTGAATTCGTATTCTGCATTTTATCCTGTTTTCATGAGATTTAACCATGCTAATATGTTCATGAAGTTGTTTAGAGCAAGTTTGATCCATCCTCCACAAGTTTGGACGTATAAATCACTAGATGCCATTGTTAGGGCGTGAGCTTAGTGAAGATTCAGATTCCATGATACAGACTGTTTTAGGACAAACAAATCTTACCATCATGATCATAGGGTCCTATATAGTCAATCTGGGCTTTTACTTTTCTTAAATTGATGCATTTTACAAGTTTTTGATGATTGATGCCAATCGGAAAAGATGACCGGGAGCCCTGTCTGGTGCTTCTGAATCAGAAGCCAATAACCCTTACCTATTTATGGGTCCAGCAACATGAATGGATGTATCACCTCCCCAGCAGTTCATCTTGCGTGCACTATGTCATTCTCTCTATCAGGTTGTGGGTTCAAACCCCACCTTTTGCTCTTTTATTTTTTGTAGGTTTCCAGATCTCCAAAAGTCATGCCTCCAGAAGCTCCAGCTTCTGGGTCCTCTCCAACGCCAGAAGATCCAACTTCTGGGTCCTCTCCAGCATCAGAAGCTCCAACTTCTGGGCCTCGCCAGCACTAGAAGCTCCAGCTTCTGGGTCCCCCCAGCACATAATCCTCTAGAAGCTCCAGCTTCTGGATGGCCCCAGAGGAGAAGTCCCCAGAAGCTCCAGCTTCTGGACGTCCCAGATCCAGAGTCTCCAGAAGCTCCAGCTTCTGGACCCTTTCCAGCACCAGAACCCCCAGAAGTTCCAGCTTCTGGGCGCCTCCAGCAACGGAACCTCCATAAGCTCTAGTTTCTAGGATAGCTTCACCTTTCTTCTGCTATTTATTTTTCCTTGCATTTTCTTTAAAATTCTAGAAAGGATGTATAGATTGCAAGTCTTTTTATCATGTAATAGCGTAGGATTTTACTTTCCACACTTTATTTTCCGCACCTCCTATTATGTATTTGCCCCAAAGCCATGTAATAACGTAGGACCCTTTATATTTCCGCAGTTTACTTTCTACACCTATTAAACTGCTAGTAACTAGGCGTGTATGGCAGGATAAAATCAACATAGATCACTAATCACAAGATAAATATCTGAAAACAATACACTCTTCCCACACGTGCACCCCCTAGGGTATTCTCTCTCGTTGCCTTATAAATGGTCAAGTCCCTCGAGCGTAGGAGTATCTTAGCACGGTTGCCTATGAAATATCATCATAGTCCCTTCGACTTAAAAGATCACAGTCCCTCGATGTTGCCTAACGAATACATGATCTAGTCCCTCGGTTATTGCTTACGA
Source organism: Vicia sativa (assembly GCA_021764765.1). Lineage (NCBI taxonomy): Eukaryota > Viridiplantae > Streptophyta > Magnoliopsida > Fabales > Fabaceae > Vicia > Vicia sativa. Next base: position 103,370,789 of record CM038792.1, read on the forward strand.
AAAGTGATGATTGTCCCTACGAATGTGCTAGGATATCCCTACAAGTTGCCTTCTATGACCATCTGATGTCCCTTCGAATGTCCCTTTACATCCAACGAATAAAGTTACCTGCCAAACAATGGTATGGATAGCTTTATTCTAAAGGAAAGCAAAATAACATGGAAACGATCGTTCTGAGTAGGTAATAAGTCTCTTTTGCTTGCTCAAATTAAAACATTCTTTTTACACCTCACACTTTTCTCAAAAACCTTTTCCAAAACAAAACATTTCCAAACACTTCGTATACATTCCAGCGTGAATCATTACGAAGTCAAAGTGAAATGTCTTTTCAAAAACCTTTTCAAACACATACACACACAAACAATTAAAGTGAGCTAAAGCAATTAAGAGCCCGTAGATAACTACGGATGAAAAGGGTGCTAACACCTTCCCTTTTCATAACCAACTCCCTTACTCAGAATCTAACGAAGATTTTTTCCTGTTCTTTTCGCCTTCCCTTAATTAGATAAAAGAAAAATTGGTGGCGACACTTACTATCCGCAACATTTACGATCAAACGCAAAACAAACAAGTCAGTTCTCCCACCGTGTTACACTGGTGAAGATGGAAAATTGGTCCAGTCGGGCGTTATTGTGGAGAAAATTATGGATGCATGGAATGTTATAATAAATGCATCTACAAAAGAGCTATATGCTGATGCTGTTTTACAGTTCCGATCTATTTGTGTGAAATATCTCGATCTATTGAGATATGTTGAAAGCAAAATTCTTGATCAGGTTAAGGAGTATGTTTTTTGTGTATGGATCGATCAGGTTATACACCATGGTAATACAACAACAAATTGCGTTGAGTCTGCGCGTGCATGTCTGAAGAATTGGTTGGGAAATAGCAAGGGTGATTTGATTACAGGTTGGGAATCTATGAACAATACGATAATAAACCAGCATAACGAGATACAAATGACATTTGGTCGTAGTATCACGGTGTTGGAACACATGTTCAAATACAACATGTTATATTCTCAGTTGGTTGGTAACATCTCTTGGACGACTCTTGATTATATTTTTTATGAGGCCAAACGAGCTTCTATTGTGGGTGCTGACACCTCAAAGTGTGGTTGCACAATTGTGAAAGCATATGGTCTCCCTTGTGCTTGTGTCATATTCAAGAAGAAGATTAGTGGTGATAGCCCGATATGTATGGAGAGGTCTATAGTCATTTGAAGAGACTTAGTTTTGACGATGACGGGAAAATGAAAAGCAATAAGTAAAATATCTTCATCTTGGCCGAATGGGAAGCAATACATGAAAGATTTTTAAAAGACGATGACGCCACTAAACTCCACATCAAAGAAGAGTTGAGGAAGATTGGGTATCTGGAGACCACCAATTTGAAACCACTCTCCCAACCGGTAAAAACTAAAGGTGCACCAAAGAAGTTGAAACCGACCTCGGGCGACAATTCTACTACGATGAGTCCTTCATATTTTGAACACGTTGACAAAGTTTTTCCCGATTTGCCTACACCAAAATCTCAAAAAACTGCTTTCAAAGGTGCTCATATTAGCAAACCACCGCCTGCACTAACTCCACCAAAAATACCATTCGTCGATCACATGTCGGTTTTCATGCACAAGTACGTTGAATGGATCGTCAATGTGGGTGGTGACAGTAATTGTGGTTTTCGAGTTGTTTCTGGTTTGCTTGACAGTCGTGAAGAGTATTACAATATTGTGCGAGATACCCTTATCACATAATTGACGGAAAATAGAGAATTGTACACACATATGCTAGGGAGTAAAGAGAAGGTTGAGGAAATATATCACGCACTTGTACCAGCTGAGGTTGGATTTGCACCAGAGGATAAATGGATGCGCTTCCTTGAAATGGATCATCTTATAGCAAGTTTGTATTACAGGGTGTGTATTAATCTAACAAGATACGATTTTTCAGAGACTTATTTCCCTTTGCGCACTGCTTCTACACCAAATCTCAGTGATCATATCATATATGTTGGGTGGATTTCAAATTTGCGGCATTTTATTCAAGTCTATTTGAAACCGGGATATCCTATACCACCTACATCATTGGAGTGGGCGCTTTATTTCACACACCCATCAGAGACATGGTTGAACGAATTCATGGAAAGGATGCAAGAATACAACAAGTTGAACAAAATAGGAATAGAAAAAATAGGGAAAAGTCAAAAGGGGTTCCATTTATTCGGCGATACTTTTTCGGCTCTTTCAAGTAGTTAGGTAGCATTTTAATGTTAACTTCATTTTGTTCATGTATTATGATGTGGAAATATAGTCATTTTTGTAGTTTGACCAAATGCACAATACTTGAATACATGAGATTTTTTATTAGAGTTGTTGTTTATGTTTCTGGTTTTTCACTCCCAAGACATTTACCAGAAGTATACTTCCGATTTTGGATATGTTAAAAACCGGAAATTTAATTTCGACTTTATCACTGACCCAAAGATGGGATTTGTATGATCCATGTTTACATCCAACTACTAAAACAATATCCAACTTCTTATATTTTTCCCTACCGCAACACCAAAAATCAAAAATGGACATGAAATTGAACATCAAATGGATTGTTGGAGTTGTCTATTTTCGCGGTGCCACACCATTTCGCGAATTCAAGATCATTGCGTACACCCCTATTGAATATGTGTGTGAAACATTATAGGAACTTGTACCTTTTGGTGACGATTAAAAGGTAGTAAAGATTGAGTACCGCTCGCCATCGATTGACAATGATGAGAATCTTCAGTTCATCAACCGTGAGCTGAAGAACAACGCTGATTTACGAGCTATGTGATCTACTTATGAAAGTTTTCGGGAAAAAGTTCCAATCAAGCTAGATGCGACTTTATCAAGAACGGTCAATGATATTATGAGAATGTTGCAACGTCTACCCAAATATTGATTTGTAATGTTTGATTTATATTTAATTACTAAATGTATTTGCTAAGTTTATGTTATGATATATATATATATATATATGCAATGAAGTTTTCTAAATTCTGTTATGAATAAAATCGAAATTACATTTCCGGTCCAGAACCAGAAATTAACTTTTGATTATATATTTATTTTATTAGATGGTAGTACACACTAAAAATACATTTTCAATATTAAAGAGTATTTAAAAAAATTCACGTAATACTTAAAAAAATTATAAAGTGGATTAAAAAATTCCCAAAATTAAATTGGAATATGAAACATCTTTCATATAAATTTAATATTTTGTCTATTTTTAATTGACGTTTCACATTTAAAACCCAACACTATATAAAGTCAACCTTTATGAGTTCTTTCTTCAACTACAAATATCTTATTCATGACATCACTAACAAAATTTATACAAATGTCACTAACTTAACGTCACGCATCCAACTTGTTCCTAGTACCTCATAATATGGACTTATACTAGTATATCATATAATTTCATTACTAGTACCTCATAATATGGACTTATACTAGTATATCATATAATTTGAAAGAGCATTGCTATTTTTACATTCATTCAGACATCAATATTTAAAATATTTATATAGTAAATAATATTTTTTATTTATAAAAAATATATATTTATGAACGACAGATGAACATTAATGTGAACAGTGCACGAGACCATAAACAAAATATGAACAATACTTTTTATTAGTAAATTAAAATTAATTAATAAAATATAAAAAATTAGTTAATAAAAAGATGAAGTTGATTAATAAATACTCAGATATTAAAAATAATTTTTATCAATAAAATAAATAATTAATATAATATAAAATATTGATTAATAAAGTTATGCAATTAGTTAATAAATAATTAAATTTTAATAATTATAAAATTGATTAATAAAATTTAAAATATATATTAATAAATTTTTAAAATTGATTAATTTATCCGTATCTAATTAATATACAAAAATAAAAATTATTTTTTCTTTATAAAAATAATTTATTATTTAGGGGAATAGTAAAAATAAAATTAGTTAATTGATGAATAGCAAAATAGATTTTAATGTACGAATATCAATTCTTCAATTTAAAAATACTTAGGGGAATCCTTTCCCCATCTAACACCTATAGTTAATTACTTCTAAGTAATATTCAAAGTACTTTAAAAGTCTTCGATTAAGTGTATTTTATTTTCTGATCTACTCGCTTATAATTATAAAAATTTTATGGACATTTTTGTTGACTCATTATAATATTTGTCTCCACCTTCGTTTTTGCTTGTGCTAAGGTTGCTATTTTAATATTTGTTTCGACCTTCATTTGTTTTATTAGGTTGCTATCTTCATTTGATTAGTTATAATTTCAACAAGATTGGACATCAGAGATAGCTTTATTTCGATAATATTCATTTTCTTACAAAGTTATTATAATTATTTAGAAAATTGTAAAAAGTATAAATTTAAAACCTTTCAATAATATTAAATTGAATACCATCAATTATCATTTCTTCTAACAAGAAGACTTTCTACCAATATCACATGAATCACATCTATCTATCTATACTAATTCAATTGTCTTAACTTCCTATTTTATCCATTCATTTAAAAAATTAATTAGAAAATAATAAATGTTCCAATTAAAACACTTCTAAATCTTTCATTATATGTGATATGTTCTTATTACATATAATGAAATCTCTACACAAAAAAACAATGTTGTACAGAATGATAGATAACTTGTTTATAGTTCCACATTGAAAAAGTTTATGAAAATGTAATAGTTTATATATCTCCTTCACATCATAGTTTTCAAAATTTCAAATAATGAGCCACTATGTATTAGAGCCCAAATAATAAAAAAAATGTTACCTGAATTGCCACACGAACAAAAAACAATTTTACTATCATATGACAGGAGATAGAAAATTATTAATCCTTTATTCTAATTAATAATTTTGCCTTGATTTTAAAGACATAATCGTTATTTCAAAACATAAAAAAAAATTCTTTTTTTCATCTCACAAGTCATTTTTTTCTTTTTTTTATGATTATTTAATACTAATTTATATAATTAATTTTTATTTTACAATTAAATAATTCATTTCAAATTATATCTTTGTATAATTATATTTTATATTGTAGCAAATAAATTTTCTATTCCACCAGTTACTATGAGCACAATATATATTTTATTTTAATTAATAACTATCTTAATTTGTTCGTTTCACGAGACTTTTTTTTTCTCTTTATAAATTTAATATAATTGAATTTATATAATCATTATTTATTTTAAAATTAGTAGTTAATATCAAATTTAAATATTATCTAAATAAATTTTATTATTGTATCAAATAAATTTACCTGTGTGATTGCACGAATATCTAACTAGTTTAATTTGATAATAATGTTGGTGCACATTAGTAAACATACATGTTTTTAAATTAAGAGGTTAAGACACGTTAAGAACAATAATGTGTAAGATAAAAAAAATTAGAGGCTAAAGGTAGTGTACTGTGAATGTAAAATATCTTACACGGTCAGTACATCACAACCTCACTTTATAGATCCATCTCACTCTGAGTCATTTTTTCTGTTATGATAAATTGACCAGCTCCAAGTACTATTTTACTCAATCGATTCCAGCTCTTCTTTTATCACACATATCTACTTTGGATTGCTTCATGGCTCCTCCGTGCTCACGGGCTCAGATTATGCCATAAGCGTAAAATGAATAAGATCACCATCATTGTTGATATCATTATCATGGAAATACTTCACAATCCCGGAGCCTTTGAGGTATACCTATGTGCCTTGTTGGCTGTTTACTAGATTCTGCGTTTTCAACTTCGACTGGCTGTTGAACTATTCATGCAAAATTTTGAATTTTTTGCATTTTTATGGGGAAATCGATTTCCAGAAACAGGGGAACCAATTTCTTCCTCTAAAATATCAATTCCAGTAGCTTCAGGGTGCAGAAATCATGAAGGAAACCGATTACCCTCATCTAGGAAATTGGTTTCCAATACTGTCATGGTCTTTTTATGTTGTCAAAGAGCCTCAACTCATCCACGACCACATCTCAACTTATCACAATCTTCTTTCTACACACATCAAATAACTTATAGCCTCCGGTAGGATAATAACCAACAAACAACATCATCTCTCCTTTGTCATCCAACTTTTTTCGAAACTGACTCAGAATATGTCGAAATGCTACCGAACCGAAAATTTTCAAATGACTCAAGCTTGATTTAAAACAAGACCATGCCTCTTTTGAAGTCACTTTGTCCAGCTTCTATGTAGGGCACATATTCAACAAATAGGCGACTGTAGACACGACTTTACCCCATAGTTCCTTCGTCAAGATTTGTCCCTTCAACATATTATAAACCATAATCATTATCAATATATTTTTCCTCTCGAAAAACCATTTTGTTGAGGTGCATATGGTGTCACAACCTCATGCATTATACCGTCATCATCACAAGAATTCCCAAAATCACTAGAGGTATACTCGCCTCCACATCAGTTTTGAGAATTCTCAACTTGAGACCACTTTGTCGCTTTGCCATGGATTTAAAACATTTGAATACATCAAGCACCCCATCTTTCCTTTTGATTAGATAAATCCATAACTTCTTACTAAAATCTTCGATAAATGTGATAAAGTACATATTCCCACCATACGAGTCAACTTGCATTAGACCATACACATCAGAGTACACCACTTCAAGATAATGTTTTGTCCTATGACCCTCATCCTTGCTGAAACTATTCTTGTGTTGCTTCCCTTGAACACACTCTTCACAAATCTTAGCTGGAACATTGATCTTATATAGTCCGATCACCATACAATTCCTTTGTAACATGTCAAGGTCTCGAAAATTGAGATATCCAACACGGTAATTCCACAACCATTTCATCACAACTTGCCGTTGTAGAAATACTCTTGTGTTCCATCACTTTTAACTCTATCTTGAAAGTCTGATTGGCAGTCATGGGTGCTCTAAGAATTAAAACCTTGTTTCAGTCCAAAATGCATAAAATCTTGTTTTCCATGCAAATTGTGTAGTTATTCACAAGTAATTGCCCAATACTCAAGAGATTACATTTAATTCCAGGAATGCATAGTACAAATTTAATCAAGGAATGGATCTCATCCTTCTTCATGATCAAAACATCACCCACATTGTCGGCCGTTAAAGTGGTGTCATCCGCTAATTTTACTCTATTATTTGCAGCTTGATTGATTTTGAAAAACCAATCCTTTCTAGTCATATATGTTAAATCTTACTCTATTATGGTCATATGCGTTGAACAACCAGAATCCAAGTACCACTCATCACTTCCTTGGACTTCATCTTGAACATTTACCATTGCAGTTTGCTCCGAACGCGTTTCTACAATATTTTCGCAATGCAGGCGCTGCAGCCCAGCCACTGACAACTGCTACTACTACTGTCCAACAACTTTTCTTGGCATGATTATCCTCTGTGATCATGACCATAAGGGTGTTATCATCATTCACCTCTTGTCGAGCAATCTTATCCTTATCACTTATATTTTCTCTCTGTTTCTCATTACACTTCTTTGCAAAATGACCAAGCTTGTGACAATTGTAACACTTTACACCACTCTTGTCAAAATTATTGGTGTAGTTGCCTTGACCATTACCTTTGGAGTTACACTCACCTCTTTGCGCCATCGGAGCCTTTGAATTTTATGAATCTTTTACACCAAAATTCTGGAAATTTGTCTTCCCTTTCGAAGACCATTTTCCTTTTGATCTCTTATTCGTCTCATTGAACTGTGCTTGCAACACAATCTCCGCTTAGGGCTTGTCATTTCCTCTTTCATCTATCCTTTCTTCAATTGCAACCACAATATTGTCGAATCTTGACATTAAAGAACATAAGATCTTTGCAATCATATTCTGCACCGATACGGTTTCACTGCAAGATTTCATTTGATTCACCAAACGCGTTATACACGTAACATAGTCATTGATCGACTCCTTCTCTTCCATTTGCACCAGCTCGAATTTCCTCTTGTGAGTTTGTAACCTCAAAACCTTTGCTTTAACATCCACTTCATAAGCTTTCTTCAAGATCTCCCACACTTTCTTTGCTGATCCGCAATCACCAACTTTTTCAATGTTGTCATTGTCGACGCAAGAATGTATCAAGAAGAGTGCCTTATAATATTTCTTCTTCTCTTCCTATAATGTGGCATGTTGAGGAGATGTAGCTTTTTCCCCAAGTGGTGTAACACCATTCTTAACTACTACAAGAACTTCTTGATACCCAAACAAAAATTTCATTTGTTTGTACCATTTGTCATAGTTCTTAGAATCAAGGATTGAAAGATTGGTAGGGATTCGATCATTGGAAATGGTAGAAATGTTTACAGCGGATTAATGGATCTGAACCAAGGTTCTTGATGCCAAATGTTGGAACATGCACAAAAATAAGTTGGTGAATTAATGGTGAAAAGTGATAATTGGAGAAGATGAAGTTGGAAAGAATTTAGAGATTATTAGAGAGAGCGTAATTGAGGAGAAATTGTAAAAAAATAACATTAACTGAATCAAACATTACAAGAGGGTTTATATAGGATACAATAAAATACTATGTAACCAAAACTAACCCAACAAACAAATTAAAAATCAAAATTATCACAGCAGAAACCGATTTCCTAATACAGAGAATCCAATTTTCTCAACTAAAAGACAAACCTAAAAATTGAATATTGCGGCAGAAACCGCTTTCCTCAATCTGTGAAATCGATTTCTTTTTCGAATAAATTATTTTCAACGAAGTGGATTTATTAACCCACCCCATACTCTTCTAGTGCACCACGTGAATTTCCACTAATGCCCCTAGAAATTGGAAGTTTACTTCCGGTGCGCACCACCATCTGTTAAAATTTACACCAAACTGGAACTTAACTTCCAATTCTGTACCGTAATTCTATTTCCAGTTTAGTTCATAACAGAAAACCAGAATACATCATTGCATTGACTAACATAGAGAGATACATATAATTCATAACATAAACTTAGCAAATACATTTAATCAAACATAAATCAAACATTACAAATCAATATTCAGGTGGACGTTGCAACGTACTCATAATGTCATTTGCGGTTCTTGATGAACTCGCATCTAGCTCGATTGGAACTTTCTCCCGAATACTTCGATAAGTCGACCACATATCTCGTAAATCAGCGTCGTTCTTCAGTTCACGGTTTATGAACTGAAGATTCCCTTCATTGTTAATCGATGGTGGGCGGTACTCGATCTTCTCTACCTTTAGACCGTCGCCGTAAGGTACAAGTTCCTGCAATGTTTCACGCACCTCTTTAATTGGGGTGTACATCGTTATCTTGAATTCGCGAGACGGTAGGTTGTCGGGAAAATGAACAACTCCAAAAACCCATGTGATGTCTAATTTCATGTCCATTTCTGGTTTTTTGTGTTGTGGTAAAGAGAAATATAAAAGGAGAGGTATTTTTATAGTAGAAGGATGTAAACATGGACCATAGAAATCCTATCATAGTTTTAGTGGAAAAACCGGAGGTTAAATTCCGGTTTGTAACTTACCCAAAATCAGAAGTAAACTTCCGGTAAATGGCCTGAGGTTGAAAAACCAGAAACAGAACAGAAACAACAAGCATATTCAAAAAATCTCATATATTCAAATTTTTTGCTTTTGGTCAAATTACAAAAATGAGTATATTTCCACATCATAATACATTAACAAAATGAAGTTAACATTAAAATACTACCTAACTACTTGAAAGAGCCGAAAAAAGTGTCGCCGGATAAATCCACCGGTGACACCCCTTTCAACTTTTCCCTATTTATTTCTATATCTATTTCTCTCAAGTTGTTGTATTCTTGCATATTTTCTATGAATTCGTCCGGCCATGTCTCTTATGGTTCTGTGAAATGAAGCACCCACTCTGGTGATGTCGGTGGAATAGGGCATCCCGGTTTCAAGTAGACTTGAACAAAATGTCGTGGATTTAAAATCCACCCAACACAAATGATACAACCACTAGGATTTGGTGTAGGAGCAGTGCGCAGAGGAAAATAAGTCTCCAAAAAATCATATCTTGTCAGATGACCCATTTTAGGGAAACGCATCCATTTGTCCTCCGGTTCACATCCAACCTTAGCAGGTACTAGTGTGTGATGTATTTCCTCAACCTTATTTTTACTTCCTAACACATGTGTGTACAACTCTCTGTGTTCCATCAACTCTGTGATCAGAGTATCTCGCACAATATTATAATACTCTTCACGGCTACCAAGCAAACACGAAACAACTCAAAAGCCATAATTATTGTCACCACCCATATTGACGATCCTTTCAACGTATTTTTTCATGAAAACCGGCATTTGATCGAATGGTATCTTTGATGGAGTCGGTGTAGGAGGTGGTTTGTTAATACGGATACCTTTGGAAGCATATTTTTGAGATTTCGGTGTAGGTGAGTTGGGAAATACTTTGTCAATGTGTTCATAATACGAAGGACTCCTCATAGTAGAATTGTCGTCGGTGTAGGTTTCAACTTCTTCGGTGGACCTTTAATTTTTACCGGTTGGGAGGGTGGTTTCAAACCCGTCGTCTCTAGAAACGCAATCTTCCTCAAATATTCTTTAATGTGGAGTTTGGTGGCATCATCGGCTTTCAAAAATCTCGCTTGTATCGCTTCCCATTCGGTAAAGATTGAGATATTTTATTTATCACTTTTCATTTTCCCGTCATCGTCAAAACTAAGTCTCTTCTAATGACTAGAGACCTTGTCTATACGTATCGGGATATTATCACTCACCTTCTTGGCAATGACACAAGAACAAGAGAGACCATATGTTTTTACAATAGTGCACCCACAATTTGAGGTGTCATCATCCACATTTGAAGCTCTTTTGGCCTCATGAAAAATATAATTAAGCGCCTCCCGAGAGATGTTACCGACCAATTGAGAATATAACAAATTTTCCTTGAACATGTGTTCCAACATTGTGATACTACGATCAAATGTCGTTTGTATCTCATTATGCTGTTTCAGTATCATATGGTTCATAGCTTCTTAACCCGTAATCAAATCACCCTTGCTATTTGCCAACCAATTCTTGAGACAAGCATACGCAGATTGAACTCGGTTTGATATTGTATGAACGAGGTGCATAACATGATCAGTCCATGCACAAACAAATTTCTCCTTCACCTGATCAAGTATTGTGTTGTCCACATATTTCAACAGATTCAGATATTTCTCACAAACAACTCAAAATTGTAACAATAACATCTTTAAGCATATTTCAACATATTCAGATATTTCTTCATATATTTCAACATACATCTCTTTTGTAGATGCATTAACAATAACATTCCATGCAGCCATGATTTTATCCACAATAACACCGGACTTTACCAACTTTCCATCTTCATGAGCTACTTGTTTCGACCCCACAACATGGTTAACCCGATTTCTCACATTTTTTTGTAATATGGTACCTACAAAGTAATGCGGAAGAAGTCAGAAATATGGTTGCAACGACATTCATTAATGTCATATTTCGGTCGGTAACAATTACCTTTGGCATATCCTCTTGGTCCTTCAACATTGACCTACATACCTCTAAAGCTCATTGAAAGTTGTCTTCGTTTTTGCACTCTAGAAATGCAAAACCAATAGAGTATGTCTTCTCGGTCGATGTAACACCAACAATTTCCAACAACGGTAGCCTGTACTTGTTGGTTGTGTACATAGAATCCATTACGAGCACGGTAGGAAACGTGTTGAACAATTTAATAGAATCAGGATGAGTCCAATAAATGTCTCTAATAGTTACTCCGTCATCACCACGTCGGTGCCTACAAACATGATTGTTCTCATCTAAAACTTTCAAAAGGCGTTGCATTTCGGTTCGATCCTCCCGAAGGGCTAACTTTGTTTGATAGCGCTTATTGTACACTTGTTTGATATTTGAGGTGCTCTCCAGCCTTTTGTGCTTTAAATTTTCAAGAATGTTTTTGGGAGGTATCAAATTCAAAGTCATGTCAGAAACACAAGTTTTCTCATCAAGAAGTAACTGACATGCTATTGGAAGACCAGCCAACTTTGGAGTTAAATCATAATTGTGTTCACCGCTAATCACATTAAACTTCCACTTATTGTTGGCCATGAGATAACCACGCAACCGAAACAGACACTCACATTTTCTTGTGCTAGTTTCTTCGCGTTTTAAAATTTGAATGCGAGGTACGTATTTTCCGCTCCTTTGGCAAGTCAAAATATCAAAGGCATTTCTTTTATCACTGTCGTTATCGGAACTTGCTATCACAATACCAAATCCTAACCTTGTTGCCTCTAAACGAATCCACTGCAACATATCGTCCTATAATTCAAATTCTTGAATAATTTCAAAATGTTCACGAACATCGACCGCCTTAATTACGCGAGGCGGAACTACGACCAGCGATACAAATTCGATCACTTCGGGCTTAGAAATGTTATCAGGATGCACCATACATATGTAAGATAATAAAAATTAATAATATATCAGTCACAGTGAAAGCGGCTGGAAAATTTGACATAGAGACAAAATCGGAAATAGACATTCGGTTTGTACGTAACCTTATTTTCAGAAAAAAGTTACAGATTAATGCAATGAAACGGGGATAAAAGGGATGATCTTTACCTGAAATTATTCTTTGTTGAGATTTGGAGTGGAAATTGGATTGCCAAGGGAGAGGGTTTTTGAGAGGTTTGGAGGAGAAAGTGTATAATGGTGGTGATCACCATGGTTGCTGCTTATAGCAATCAGGCTCGTGACAAAATCGGAAGTATACTACCGGTTTAATACAAAATATACAGGTGGCATACAATTCAAGTTTCCCGCTTACCTAGCCAGAGATATAATTCCGGTTCCAAACCGGAAGTGCATCTCCGATTTAGTTTTTAAGCATATTCTGGGGTCACACCACATTTTGTTAGGTTTGTTCAAAATGGGGTGCGAACCGAAAATAAACCTCCGATTTTGTGAAGGATATTTTCGGGTTTTCATGGGGTGCGCCCTGTGACACCCCAAATTAATTCAAGTATTAAATAATTAGAAATTTAACTATTAATTTAATTAAAGGTTTAATTATTAATATTTTTGGATTAATGGATTTAATTATTTAATTAATTAATGGAAGTGTGGGGTGTGAAGTTGAATTGTAGGGTGTATGGAGTAAAAAGCTCTACTTAATCCTAATTAATTTATTTCTATTATTTGGCAAATAAAAAGGAATAAATAAAGGAATAAAAGGAAACAAGTGAGGAAAGGAATTAGGATTGCATACTACGTGAGATTGGAAAAGAGAAGAGAAAGAGGAGAAAAAGCCAAACGCCGAGAATTCGAAGATTCATCGCGAGGTAAGGGGGAATTGAATATGATTATTATGCCTTATAGGTTTTGATGATCAATAGAACGAATCAATCCGTTAGGAATCTCGAATTAGGATAATTGAGTGTGCCCTAACGTTATAATCCGACGTAAAATCATAATTGAAACTGTTATGAATGATTAATCTATGTAAGATGGATATAGGTTAATTAGAAAACAAATTTTATGATCAATTGGATGTGAAAATACAGTAATAAATTCTGTTTTATGATGACATGATGTTTGGTGTTGATTGAATTTAATGGAAATTCGTAACAATGGATAGAAACTGGATTTTGGGTGAAAAGTAACTGTATGAGTCGACACAAGACAATATGGATCGAAGCATGCTGTAAAAACTTTGAAACCCAGAAGCTTTGGAAAGCTATGTATCGACTCATAGAGTCATGCATCGACTCATAGGGAGGAAAACAGGGCCATGTATCGATGCAAAGGAGCTATGGATCGACACAAGTAAGCTATGCATCGACACATGATGCGTATGTGTCGACACATACTGAAGAAAATTTTAAAAATGCAAAAATTTTATGTTATGCATCGATGCATACTAATTAGGGGTCGATACAAGCAGTTTATGCATTGATGCATAGCCTTATGCATCGATGCATACTGTGTTGGGCTGAACATGAATTTTCTGAAAACGATTTTGATCATATCTTTTTAACCGTAACTCCGATTTAGGCATAGTTGGTATCGTTGGAAAGCTTAGAACGAGTACTATCTATTGAAATTATTTTCAAAACCAGTAATTCAGATCTGGAGGAATTAATATGGTTTCCATAGTAGGAATACGTTGTGATTTCGTGGTTATTCGTTGTGTGTAAATGTTGTATGTTGATTCCTTGTATTGTGATTAATGTTATATTCATGATTTCTCTGTTAGCATGTGTTGTTGCTGTTATAGATCATGAATGGAATTATGTTGTATGTTCATACTTCGTATTTTAAATTGTTGCATGCTTCTGATGTGCATGCATAAGCATTGTTGATGGTTCATTCCCATTGTGCAGAATTGAACTTGCAGGGCCAATAAACTTACCTAATGGATAGAGGCGGTGAGGCTAGATTCTTGACCCAGTGATGTATGGGCGAATCATTGAATTGACGCTGTTTTCCGAGGTGTAAGTGGAACAGGGTGAGGACTTGGTTCACGATTGGTACCACATGCATTTGAATCTGCATTGCATATATACTTGTAACATGTTAGGATGAATTCCAGTGTTGCAATTGCATTGGTTGTTGTTGTATACATGATGAATATGTGAATTGTGTTCGTGAATCACATGCTAATGCTGTTAACAAGGGTGAATAATGAATTGATTATTTTATTGTTTTTGAGAAATGTATAATGCATTTTAATCTTGATGAAATCTCACCCTTACTTTAATAATTTCAGATTGAGGAGTATAGTTGCTCGAGAATTGGTGAGGACAGCTTTTAGAGTTGTGCTACTTAGTTAGTCCGCGTGTCAGTGTCATGCTCTGGTAGTTGTAACACTGGGGAACGATTGATTGGAACTTTATGGATTTAAAACTGTTTCCTTTTGGTTTATGTGTTGGAATAGTTATGAATTGAATTATTCCGGATTCTTATATTATTTCCGCTGTATTAAACATAATCTTTGGTTTGTTTTATTTAACAAGTTCTTCAGTGCAAGGCATGATTACTGTTTTTAGTTATTTGAATTAATTAAATTGTGACGCCCTCGATGTTATGAATAAACTCTGATTAAAATTATATAAACCGCGGGTAAATTAGAAGGGGTGTTACAATAGTGGTATCCGAGCATAGTCGGTCGTGTCTTAGAGTCTTTATCCCTTTTGGTATGCGACTAGTGCAAGGTAACATTGTCGATACTTGTGTGCTGATGTGATTGTTTTGTAATGTTACAGAACAATGGCCGGAAGAGGTAACGGAAGAGACGATGCTGCTATTGCTGAAGCCTTGGGAATGTTAGTTGGTGTGCTTGGAGGGAACCAGTTGGGAGGAGGTATTGGTGCTGATAGGCAATCGGGAAACTTTTAGAGGAACAATCCTCCATGGTTCAAGGGCACTCATGATCCCGAAGATGCATAGAGATGGTTGAAGGAGATCGAGAGGATCTTCAGAGTAATTGATTGTGCTGAGGAGCTGAAGGTGAGGTATGGTACTCACATGTTGGCAGAGGAAGCTGATGACTGGTGGGTCAAGAAGGTCATACTCGTCCGCAGTGCACTAAGCTTAAGAAAGAACAAGCTGGTGGGAAAGTGTTCGCTTTGTCAGGAGCAGAGACTAAGCCAGATGATCGGTTGATTAAAGGTACATATTTTATTAATGGCATACCTTTAATTGCGATTATTGATACTGGAGCGACACATTCTTTTATTGCTTTGGATTATGCTAAAAGATTGAACTTGGATATTTCTAATATGGATGGAAGTATGGTTATTGACACTCCTGCGTCGGGTTCAGTGACTACGTCATATGTTTGTAGGAATTGTCCTATTATAATTTTTGGTAGAGGTTTCGGTATGGATTTAGTGTGCCTACTGTTAGAACAACTTGATATCATCCTTGGAATGAACTGGTTGGTATTCAACCAGGTTCATATCAATTGTTTTGCGAAGATGGTTATTTTTCCTGAAGAAGCTAGAGTTGAAGATGTGACCATGTCAGTTAAGCAGATGAATTCAGCTGTTAAAGATGGTGTTGTAGTATTTATGTTGTATTCTTCGACGGAGGTCAAAGGAAAAGCTAAGAGTGATGAATTACCTATTGTAAATGAATTTCCAGAAGTGTTTCCGAAGGATGTTAGTGAGCTGTCACCTGAGAGAGAAGTGGAGTTTGCTATAGATTTGATTCCTGGGACTAGTCCGGTGTCGATGGCGCCTTATCATACGTCGGCATGTGAATTGTCTGAGTTGAAGAAACAATTGGAGGAATTACTTGAGAAGAAGTTTATTCGTCCTAGTGTTTCTCCGTGGGGTGCTCCGGTCTTGTTGGTTAAGAAGAAGGAAGGTACAATGAGACTGTGTGTTGATTATAGACAGTTGAATAAAGTTATGATCAAGAATCGGTACCCATTACCGAGGATTGATGATTTGATGGATCAATTAGTTGGAGCTTGTGTATTTAGTAAGATTGATCTGAGGTCTGGATATCATCAGATTCATGTAAAGACGGAAGATATTCAGAAAACTGCATTTAGAACGAGGTATGGACATTATGAGTATTCTGTTATGCCGTTTGGAGTTACTAATGCACCTGGTGTTTTCATGGAGTATATGAACATAATCTTTCATCCGTATCTTGATAAGTTTGTGGTAGTCTTTATTGACGACGTTCTGATCTATTCAAAGAATGATGGAGAACATGCAGAACATCTTAGAATTGTGTTGGATCTGTTGAAAGAGAAGAAGTTGTATGCGAAGTTGTCTAAGTGTGAATTTTGGTTGAGTGAAGTAAGCTTTCTTGGTCATGTGATTTCCAAGAATGGTATTGTTGTTGATCCTGTGAAGGTAGAAGCGGTATCTCAGTGGGAAGCGCCGAAGAATGCTTCTAAAATCCGTAGTTTTCTTGGTCTTGCAGGTTACTACAGAAAGTTCATTGAAGGATTTTCGAAGTTAGCTTTGTCGTTGACTAAGTTAACAAGAAAGGGTCAAGTGTTTGTTTGGGATTCTGAATGTGAGAATGGATTTCAAGAGTTGAAGAAGAGGTTGACTAGTGCTCCAATTCTGATTTTGCGGAATCCGGCAAAATCTTTTGTTGTGTATTGTGATGCGTCCTTGATGGGATTAGGTGGTGTTTTGATGCAAGATAAGCACGTTGTGGCTTATGCTTCGAGACAATTGAATATTCATGAAAGGAATTATCCAACTCATGATTTAGAATTGGCAGCAGTAGTATTTGTTTTGAAATTGTGGAGGCATTACTTGTATGGTTCTCGATTTGAGGTATTCAATGATCATAAGAGTCTGAAATATCTCTTCGATCAGAAAGAGTTGAATATGAAGCAGAGAAGATGGTTAGAATTTCTGAAGGATTATGATTTTGGTTTGAATTACCATCCCGGTAAGGCAAACGTTGTTGCAGATGCATTGAGTAGGAAGTCCTTGCATATGTGAATGTTGATGGTTCGTGAATTGGAATTGGTTGAGCAGTTCAGAGACTTGAGTTTGGTATGTGAGACTACTTGTGATAGTGTTAAATTGGGTATGTTGAAGCTGACTAGTGGTATTTTTGAGGAAATTCGAACTGGACAGAAATCTGATGTTGGTTTGGTGGATAAATTGACATTGATCAAACAAGGTCAAGGAGGTGAATTCCAAATTGACGAGAACGGTGTTATGAGATTTGGTGATAGGGTGTGTGTCCCAGATATTGCATAACTTCGGAAGAGTATTTTGGAAGAAGGACATTGTAGTGGATTAAGTATTCATCCCGGTGCTACTAAGATATATCATGACTTGAAAAAGTTATTTTGGTGGCCTGGAATGAAAAAGGAAATTGCTGAGTTTGTTTATGCTTGTTTGGTTTGCCAGAAATCAAAGATTGAACATCAGAAACCGTCAGGATTGATGGAACTGTTGTTTGTTCCGGAATGGAAATGGGATGGCATTTCTATGGATTTTGTATCTGGTTTGCCAAGGACAACGAAGAATTGTGATTCTATTTGGGTTATTGTTGATCGGTTAACGAAGTCCGCTCACTTTATTCCGATAAGAATGGACTATCCTATGGAGAGGTTGGCAGAATTGTATGTTGAGAAGATTGTAAGTTTGCATGGTATTCCTTCTAGTATTGTGTCGGATAGAGATCTGAGGTTTATGTCTAAGTTTTGGACAGGGCTGCAAGAAGCTTTGGATACTAAGTTACGATTGAGTTCCGCTTATCATCCGCAAACAGATGGTCAGACGGAGAGAACGATTCAGTCGTTAGAGAATTTGTTGAGATCTTGTGTGTTGGAGAAAGGTAGAGCTTGGGATAGTTATCTACCGTTGATTGAGTTTACCTACAACAATAGTTTTCATTCGAGTATTGGTATGGCTCCGTTTGAAGCATTGTATGGTAAGAGGTGTCGTACGCCGTTGTGTTGGTACGAATCTGGAGAAAGTGTTGTGATTGGACCATATATTTTCCAACAGACTTCAGAAAAGATCAAGATGATTCAGGAGAAGATGAGAGCTTCTCAGAGTCGTCAGAAGAGTTATCATGATAAGAGAATGAAGGATCTTGAGTTTAGTGAAGGAGATCATGTGTTTATGCGAGTTACTCCGATGACTGGTATTGGTCGAGCTTTGAAGTCAAAGAAGTTGACTCCGTGTTTTATTGGTCCGTATCAGATTACCAAGAAGGTTGGAAGAGTTGCTTATCAAATTGCTTTACCACCATCACTTGCGAATTTTCATGATGTCTTCCATGTATCTCAGTTGAGGAAGTACATTGTTGATCCGTCTCATGAGATTCAGGTAGATGATATACAGGTGAGAGATAATCTGACTGTTGAGACATTACCTGCGATAATTGAGGATCGGAAGGTGAAGCAGTTACGTCGTAAAGAGATCGCGCTGGTGAAAGTAGCTTGGGGAGGACCAGCAAGTGGAAATGTAACTTGGGAACTGGAGAGCCAGATGAAGGACTCGTATCCCGAACTTTTCGTCTAAGGATGTTTTCGAGGACGAAAACTCTTTTTAGTAGGGGAGAGTTGTGACACCCCAAATTAATTCAAGTATTAAATAATTAGAAATTTAATTATTAGTTTAATTAAAGGTTTAATTATTAATATTTTTGGATTAATGGATTTAATTATTTAATTAATTAATGGAAGTGTGGGGTGTGAAGTTGAATTGTAGGGTGTATGTAGTAAAAAGCTCTACTTAATCCTAATTAATTAATTTCTATTATTTGGCAATTAAAAAGGAATAAATAAAGGAATAAAAGGAAACAAGTGAGGAAAGGAATTAGGATTGCATACTACATGAGATTGGAAAAGAGAAGAGAAAGAGGAGAAAAAGCCAAATGCCGAGAATTCGAAGATTCATCGCGAGGTAAGGGGGAATTGAATCGGATTATTATGCCTTATAGGTTTTGATGATCAATAGAACGAATCAATCCGTTAGGAATCTCGAATTATGATAATTGAGTGTGCCCTAACGTTATAATCCGACGTAAAATCATAATTGGAACTGTTATGAATGATTAATCTATGCAAGATGGATATAGGTTAATTAGAAAACAAATTTTATGATCAATTGGATGTGAAAATACAGTAATAAATTCTGTTTTATGATGACATGATGTTTGGTGTTGATTGAATTTAATGGAAATTCGTAACAATGGATATAAACTGGATTTTGGGTGAAAAGTAACTGTATGAGTCGACACAAGACAATATGGATCGAAGCATGCTGTAAAAACTTTAAAACCCAGAAGCTTTGGAAAGCTATGCATCGACTCATAGAGTCATGCATCGACTCATAGGGAGGAAAACAGGGCCATGTATCGATGCAAAGGAGCTATGGATCGACACAAGTAAGCTATGCATCGACACATGATGCGTATGTGTCGACACATACTGAAGAAAATTTTAAAAATGCAAAAATTTTATGTTATGCATCGATGCATACTAATTAGGGGTCGATAGTTGTTTATGCATTGATGCATAGTCTTATGCATCGATGCATACTGTGTTGGGCTGAACATGAATTTTCTGAAAATGATTTTGATCATATCTTTTTAAACGTAACTCCGATTTAGGAATAGTTGGTATCGTTGGAAAGCTTAGAACGAGTACTACCTAATGAAATTATTTTCAAAACCAGTAATTGAGATCTGGAGGAATTAATATGGTTTCCGTAGTAGGAATACGTTGTGATTTCGTGGTTATTCGTTGTGTGTAAATGATGTATGTTGATTCCTTGTATTGTGATTAATATTATATTCATGATTTCTCTGTTAGCATGTGTTGTTGCTGTTATTGATCATGAATAGAATTATGTTGTATGTTCATACTTCGTATTTTAAACTGTTGCATGCTTCTGATGTGCATGCATAAGCATTGTTGATGGTTCATTCCCATTGTGCGGAATTGAACTTGCAGGGCCAATAAACTTACCTAATGGGTAGAGGTGGTGAGGCTAGATTCTTGACCCAGTGATGTATGGGCGAATCATTGAATTGACGCTGTTTTCCGAGGTGTAAGCGGAACAGGGTGAGGACTTTGTTCACGATTGGTACCACATGCATTTGAGTCTGCATTGCATATGTACTTGTAACATGTTAGGATGAATTCTAGTGTTGCAATTGCATTGGTTGTTGTTGTTGTATACATGATGAATATGTGAATTGTGTTCGTGAATCGCATGCTAATGCTGTTAACAAGGGTGAATAATGAATTGATTGTTTTATTGTTTTTGAGAAATGTATAATGCATTTTAATCTTGATGAAATCTCACCCTTACTTTAATCATTTCAGATTGAGGAGTATAGCTGCTCGAGAATTGGTGAGGACAGCTTTTAGAGTTGTGCTACTTAGTTAGTCCGCGTGCCAGTGTCATGCTCTGGTAGTTGTAACACTGGGGAACGATTGATTGGAACTTTATGGATTTAAAACTGTTTCCTTTTGGTTTATGTGTTGGAATAGTTATGAATTGAATTATTTCGGATTCTTATATTATTTCCGCTGTATTAAACATAATCCTTGGTTTGTTTTATTTAACAAGTTCTTCAGTGCAAGGCATGATTACTGTTTTTAGTTATTTGAATTAATTAAATTGTGACACCCTCGATGTTATGAATAAACTCTGATTAAAATTATATAAATCGCGCGTAAATTAGAAGGGGTGTTACACGCCCCACCCCTATGGAGTGGATTAAGAAATTCACTTCAACGAAATGCTTCCTAACGATACATTTAAATTATTTTTAAATTTTCCTATAGATCCAAAATTCATACAATCACTTTTCAAGCATGTAAAACCCCGATTTAAATTAGAATTTATTTATTTAAAATAGATAGATGATTCGGTATATTTTTATGAATTGATATGGTTGTGACGCGTTGTTAATGGTTATACATCTTAGAATCATAAATGATGAAGTGTTGGAGGGGTGTATGACTAAAATTGTAGAGAATGAGGGGTGTTGAGAATATAAGACAATTAGTACTAATATTAATATTAAGTCAATTATTATTAGTATTATTATTTTATTATTATTATTAATAAATAATAATTAGCTTAATGAAGGGCAAGATGAGAATTTAGAATTAGGGGTCTAAGGGTTATTATAGGGGAAAATAAGGAATATGAGTCACAATTTCTATTCGATCGTAGAAGTGAGAAAAGAGGAAGAGCAAGGAAGTTAGGGCAAAAGCATTTGGGGAAGAACCTTATAAAGATGTATTCTTTTTAATAAAAATGATTTAAAAACAATATGAAGTGATTTTGAGGATTTTTTTATGATGATGTTTATGTGAATTGCGAAGTTGTGAAAGAGATGATGAAAACGAAGATGTTCTCATGATGCGACGATGTTGTGACGTTGTATAATTAGTGAAGTGTGATCTAGAATACTGATTTTTGGTGATGTGACATGTGTTGTGTCATTGAGTGATCTATTATGATTTGTTTTCATTTCATTGCATATTCATAAGCGACGGTGTAGCCTTATATGCAAGCGACGGTGAAGCCTAAATGGCATGACGACGATGTAGCCTAAATGGCATAGCGATGTTGAATTGGTACCACATGCATCTATTTAGGGAAGTTGGTATCATTGCATTCAAGACGTTGTTGATGACTATTATATGATTTGATTAACTGTTGGGTGTGATTGTTGAATTTGTGATGTGTATTGATGTTGGTGCATAAACTACGATGATTATAATTATGAATGCTATACTTTATCTATCCATTATCATACTCACTTTTATATTGTTATGATATCTCACTCCTTATGTTGTTATGTTGCCTCCACGTGGGTAACGTGCAGGTGATCAGGATTAGAGTCGCTTGAGGTATGGAGTAGCGCCTCGTATTTGTGTAGATTGAGTTGAGTCTTGCTCTGATACGTAACACCGGGGATGGACGCTTGTTTTATTTAATTGATGATTTCTTGAATAGTTTTTGGGAGTCTTGTGAACTCTCTTTTAAATGGAATTTCGTTGATTTTGGTGATGATTGAATGATGTTGGATTAACGTTGAATTCTTTTCCGTTTAGTTAATGATGATGGTGTCGGTTCATTTGAATTTTTATGTGTTATGTATCTATTTACTAATGTTGAGAAAATTTTGAGATGATGAAATGTGACATACTATTTGATGTTGTTTTGACTTTTATTTTACTCTAATTTTATTGAATTGTTAAATGGGGAAAATAGGGTGTTACAATTGGTATCAGAGCAGGTCGGTCCGTCAGGCCAGGTTGTCGAGTCTTTAGTGTAGTGTGACAGTGCAATACTATCAATGTTCTTATTATAATCATTGTTTAATGTCGTGATGTATAAGATAGCAATGGCTGGAAGAGGAAACGGTGAACTTGATAATATGTTGTAAGCTTTGGCTCAAGCAATGCAGGATCAGCCTAACGTTGGTTGAAACGATGGAACTCCTACTTTGGAAACTTTCCAAAGAAACCATCCACCTACATTCAAGGAGAAACATGATCCTTAAGGGGCACAAGAGTGGCTCAAGGACATTGAAAAGATCTTCTGAGTCATGGATTGTTCAGATGTGCAGAAGGTGCATTTAGGTACGCATATGCTGGCAAGAGAAGCTGATGATTGGTGGGTTGCTACTCACCAGAGACTAGAAGACACAAGTGAGGCTATTACATGGTTTGTTTTTCATAGGGAATTCCTGGTAAAGTATTACCCATAGGATATGCGTTGGAAGAAGGAGATTGAATACCTGGAACTAAAATAAGGAGATATGTCAGTGATAGAGTATGCTGCCAAGTTCGTGGAGTTGGAGAATTATTATCCTCACTACACTGAGGGGGCGGCTGGATTTTCTAAGTGCGTAAAGTTTAAGAATAATTTGCGTTTTGAGATTAAGAAGGCTATTGGGTATCAGCGGATTCGTAAGTTTCATGACTTAGTGAATAGTTCCAGAATCTTTGAAGAAGACAGTAAGGCTCACTACAAGGCTGTAATTGAGAAGAAGGGGAGGCAACAATAGAATCGTGGAAAGCCTTACAATTCTCCAGATGACTAGGGCAAGCAAAGAGCTACTGATGGCATAAGGTCAAGTGGGGTAGATGCTCATACTAACCTTAGGTGTTACAAATGCGGGAAGACCAGACATAAAATCAGTGAATGTACAAGTGAAGTGAATAGGTGCTTTTGCTCTGGAAATACTGGTCACGAGGTAAGTGAATGTGAACATAAAGAATTAATATGTTTCAACTGTGGAGAGAAAGGGCACATCAGTACCCAATGTCAAAAACCAAAGAGAGCTCAATCTACCAGGAAAGTGTTTACATTGGCCTGATCCTAGACTTCAAGCGGAGATCACTTGGTCAGAGGTATATGTTTCATTAATAGTACTCAATTATTTGCTATTATTGATACATGTGCTACTCATTGTTTTATTTCTGCTGATTGTGTGGAAATGTTGGGTTTAGTGTTGTCATACATGTCTGGCAAAATGATTATTGAAACTCCAGGTAAGGGATCAGTGACTACGTCTCTAGCATGCTTGAAGTGTCATTTGTCGATCTTTGATAGAGAATTTCTTGTAGATTTCATTTGTTTGCCGTTGAGCGGCCTGGATGTGATTCTAGGTATGAACTTGTTAGAGTATAACTATGTTCATATTAACTACTTCAACAAATCTGTGAGGTTTTCTTCTCCCGACGAGGAGGAGGAAGCATAATTCTTTTCTATTAAGTAGATGAAAAAGTCGATGAAGGATGAAGCTAAAGTGTTTACACTGTTGGCATCTCTATCTCTTGAGAATCGGGTGGCAATTGATGAATTGTAAGTGGTGCGTGATTTTCCTGAAGTTTTCCCATATGAGATATTAGATGTGCCACCCGAACGAGAAGTGGAATTTTCGATTGATCTTGTACCTGGAACTAAACCTATTTCTATGGTACCGTACATGATGTCAGCATCTGAATTATCAGAATTGAAGAAGCAATTAGAAGAGTTGCTCGAAAAGAAGTTTGTGAGACAAAGTGTAACATCAGAAACTGGCGGGGTTGTTGGAACCGTTGGAGATTCTAGAATGGAAGTGGGATAGAATATCGATGGGTTTTGTGACGGGATTTCCAACTACTTAGAGAGGGAATGATACAATTTTGGTGATTGTTAATAGATTAACGAAATCAGCTCATTTCATTCTGATTGGTATCAATTTTCCTGTTCCGAAGTTGGTGGAGATTTATCTTCGAGTAATAGTGAAGTTGCACAGTGTTCCTTCAAGTGTTGTATCGAATATAGATCTGAGTTTACTTCTGATTTTTGAAAGAGTTTGCAAGATGCGTTCGGATCGAAGTTGAAATTAAGTTAAGCATATCATCCATAAACAGATGGTCAAACAGAGAGGACTATTCAATCATTAAAGGATTTGTTTAGGACATGTGTTCTTGATCAGGAGGTGCATGGGATAGTCATCTTCCATTGATTGAGTTCACTTACAATAATAGTTTTCATTCTAATATTGGCATGGCACCCTTTGAAGCATTGTATGGTCAGAAGTGTAGAACGTCATTATGTTGGTATGAATCTGGTGAAAGTGCGGTGCTCAGACCAAAAATGGTGTGGGAGACTACCGAGAAAGTGAAATTGATTCGAGAAAGAATGTAACTTCTCAAAGTAGGCATAAGAGCTATCAAGACAAGAGGATGAAGGAACTCGAGTTTTAGGAAGGAGACCACGTGTTCTTGAGAGTATCCCCGATAACTGGTGTAGGTCGTGCGTTGAAATCTAAGAAGTTGACTCCTCTATTTATTGGTCCATATAAGATCTCAAAGAAAGTAGGGAATGTTGCATATAGAGTGGCCTTGCCACCTAACATGTCCAATTTGTACCATGTGTTTCATGTGTCGCAACTCCCAAAGTATAACACAGATCCATCACATTAGATTCCGATGGACGATGTACAAGTGCAGGATGATCTTACTGTTTAAACTAGGGATGTTCGTGGTGCGGTTTGGAGGGTTTTGACGCAAAAAAATCATCCTAACTGCAAGAGAAAAAGGCGTGTGGTTTGGTTTGGTTCAATTAGCTTTTAGAAAAAAAATCAAACCAAACCAATGCGGTTTGGTTCGGTGCGGTTGGTTCGATTTTTTACAAATATTTTGTTGAGTCATACATACACATATAGATGACAACATAATTTTGTATTTTGTCATTCATACACTACCAAATAACAATAAAACTCATTATATCTGGACAATAACTTTCCATTTAATATGTAAAAATCAGACTAAACAAAAGTGAAATAATAAACATAAATTAATGACATAAAACAATATCAAAAATATTATAATAAAACAAAAAATAGAAGAGAAGGAAGATTAGTGAAGATGAAAAAGAAAGAACATAAGAGAGAAGAGATTAGAGATAAATATGTGCGATAAAACAAAATTTAAAGAGGGGACATTTGCATAAAAATGAGAAGATGAAAAAGAAAGAATATAATAAAGTAAAGATTAGAGAAGACTAAAACCATAAGTGTAAGGATGAGAAAATTGTTTGTAATCCTAAGTCTAATATATAATAAGTTAAGGTTTGAGTTAGATGAGAGTTAAGTGAAATTTAGGTTGTAACATAATGCGATTTGATTTGGTTTGCGAAATACAAACCGCAAACCGAACCGAACCATACGGTTTTGTTAAAAGATGACCCAAACTAATCCGAACCAAATGCGGTTTTTTGCAGTTTCGGTTTGATTTATTTTGGTTTGTGGTTTTTTATTGGGTTGGTTTAATTTTGAACACCCCTAGTTGAAATTGCACCTGTAAGGATCAAAAATTACGAGATCAAGAAGCTGAGAGGAAAGGAGATTGCTTTGGTTAAGGTGGTTTGGAAAGGAGTTACCAGTGAGAATGCGACATGGGAATTGGAGAGCAAAATTCGAGAGTCGTATCCATAGATGTTTGCATCAAATAATTTTTTAGAACGAAAATATTCTAAATGGGGGAGAGTTATAACACCCTGATTTAAATTAGAATTTATTTATTTAAAATAGATAGATGATTCGGCGTATTCCTATGAATTGATATGGTTGTGACGCGTTGTTAATGGTTAGACGTCTTACAATTATAAATGATGAAGTGTTAGAGGGGTGTATGACTAAAATTGTAGAGAAGGGGTGTTGTTGAGAATATAAGACAATTAGTAGTAATATTAATATTAAGTCAATTATTATTAGTATTATTATTTTATTATTATTATGATTATTAAATAATAATTGGCTTAATAAGGCAATATGGGAATTGAGAATTAGGGGCCCAAGGGTTATTATTGAGAAAAATAAGGAATAGGAATCACAATTTCTATTCGATCGTAGAAGTGAGAAGAGAGGAAGAGCAAGGAAGTTAGGGAAACAACATTTGGGGAAGAACCTCCAATCCAAAGGTAAGGATGAAGTTCTAACTCTATAATGGTTTGTATGTTGATGAGTTATGGTAGAGTTAGGTTATGTTATTAGAAAGTCATGTTTTGTGTGAAATTGTTGATGTGTGAAGAATTGTATGTGTGTTGATAATTGATGATGATTCGGTGTGAAAACTTTGTGTTTGATGATTTAGATTAAACCCAAATAATGGTTATGAATCTAGTATGTTTGGTGATAAATTTTTGCTGTTTTGAGTTGAGAAAATTGGGTTTTTGAGATTTTGAAAGTGGTAAAATCGCGACATCAATGTTGCAGAATTTTCTGAAAAATAACAGTGAGAACCGGTTCCCATTATGGGGTAACCGATTACTGAGTAAAAATTTGATTTTGGGAAACAATTATGTGAGTGGGTAACCGGTTTCCACTTGGGCGTAACTGGGTTCCCAAGCGTGGAACATAATGCCCATAGTTACTGTTTTGGCAGTAACCGGTTCCCACTAGAGGTAACCGATTACTGCTGAGTGAAAACGATAATGTTGAAAATCTTTGAAAAATTATAACTTTTTACTCGGGTGTCCGTTTGACGCACCGTTCGAACCTACAAGAAGCTAAAAATGTATTCTTTTTAATAAAAATGATTTAAAAACAATATGAAGTGATTTTTTGGATTTTGTTTTATGATGATGTTTATGGGAATTGCGAAGTTGTGAAAGAGATGATGAAAATGAAGATGTTCTCATGATGCAACGATGTTGTGACGTTGTATAATTAGCGTGTGTTGTGTCGTTGCATGATTTATTATGATTTGTTTGCATTTCATTGCATATTCATAAGCGACGGTGTAGCCTTATTGGCAAGTGACAGTGAAGCCTAAATGGCATGACGATGATGTAGCCTAAATGGCATAGCGACGTTGAATTGGTACCACATGCATCTAGTTAGGGAAATTGGTCTCATTGCATTCAAGACATTGTTGATGACTATTATGTGTGTGATTTGATTAACCGTTGGGTGTGATTGTTGAATTTGTGATGTGTATTGATGTTGGTGCATGAAGTACAATTATTATAATTATGAATGCTATACTTTATCTATACGTTATCATACTCACTTTTATATTGTTATGATATCTCACCCCTTATGTTGTTATGTTCCCTCCACGTGGGTAACGTGCATGTGATCAGGATTAAAGTCGCTTGAGGTATGGAGTTGTGCCTCATATTTGCGTAGATTGAGTCGAGTCTTGCTCTGATACGTAACACTGGGGATGGACGCTTGTTTTGTTTAATTGATGATTTCTTGAATAGTTTTTTGGAGTCTTGTGAATTCTCTTTTAAATGGGATTTTGTTGATTTTGGTGATGATTGAATAATGTTGGATTAACTTTGAATTCTTTTCTGTTGAGTTAATGAAGTTGAGTTATTGAAGACTTTAATGATAATGGTGTCGGTTTATCTGAATTTTTATGTCTTATGTATCTATTTACTAATATTCACTCTGATTTTATTGAATTATTAAATGGAGGAAAATAAGGTGTTACAAAGCATAACACCAGTGTTTTAAAAATCGAACCGGACTGGCCGGTCGAACCAAGAACCGGCCAGGTAACCGGTCTGGTTCAATAGTTGGATCGGGAATGTCTTTGAACCGGTAAGAACCGGTGAAAAGCGGAAAAACCGGCAGTTTTCTAAAACTGATGGTTCAACTGTATTTTTTAATTATTTTAATTTTTTTTACTCAAAACTTTTAAATTTTAAAAAAATATACAATTTAAATTTTTTATTTATTTTGGTTATTTTATTAAAATATTATATTTAAATAAAAAATTAAATTAATTAATATATTATTGACAGAGAAAATGTTGTTGATGCGGTTGATTTTGTAGATAATTTTGATATTGAAGAAGAATATCTTAATATTGAAATAATCTTTACTCCTTGAAACTAAATAGTAGATAATAAAATTATTTTGTTATAAATTATTCAATTATACTATGTTGCAATTATACTTTGTAATTTTGTACTATTTTATTATATATAATACCTATATTTAAAATTTAAATTTAAATTATCAAATTGTAAATTTATTTATGATATGATATTTTTAAAATATTTAAAATTTAAATTTAAATTATCAAATTGTGAATTTATTTATGATATGATATTTTTTTTTTAAAAAATAGTTCTAATTATAATCTGTAGAGATTTAGTCATCCGGTTCGACAAGTTTTATATCTATATAGTTTTGTTATAAAGGTCAGTCTATTCAACCGAGTTATCCGGTTCAGTCATGTGGTTCGATCAGTGACCTAGTAGTTCGACCAATAAGACCCAATATCTTCACCGATTTGATCTCCGATCCAATTTTTGAAACACCGCATAACAAGGTTAACCGCATGCATTCAAGAGAACATGGATGAAATATTTAACTATATTTTTAAAATATATTTTCTTATTCACTCCAAACCTTTTTTTTAAGAAGCAAATAAACTAATTTGCTAACGTAACGTCTTCTAGCATAAAGAATAAACTAAGGCCCGCAGCAAACAGCCCCCCACCTATTTTTTTTCTTCCTGTCAACAACAATATTTCATCATAGTACTATTTTATTTTAAAGTATAATAAATTATTTAATATATATAGTACCTATGGGTTGGTAACATTGAATCCAGATTCGAAACAAAGATTCAAAGATTTAACTATAGAGAAAGAGTGAAAAGAGAAAGAAATATGAAAGTGGCACAAGTATTGCACATGAATGGAGGCAGCGGAGACAAAAGCTATGCAAATAACTCCCTACTTCAGGTATAACGCTTTTATATCAATTCATATATACCTAAATATTTTACTATTTATCTTACAATGAAAATTTAATGGTACAGAGAAAAGTTCTTTCTTTGACAAAAGAAATGAGAGACGAAGCCATTAGAAATCTCTACTGCAAAACATTTCCAAAAAGAATAGCAATTGCAGATTTGGGTTGTTCTTCTGGACCAAACACTTTGTATGTGACATCTGAGTTTATTAAACTAGTTGAAAACCTTTGCAGAGAAAAGAATCACGAGTCTCCGGAATATCAAGTGTTCTTGAATGATCTTCCAGGAAATGATTTCAACAACATTTTTAAAATGGTTGATGAATTCAAAGAGAAAGTAAATGATCAAGTTGAAGGTGGAATTGGTCCATGTTATTTCAATGGAGTTCCTGGCTCTTTTTATGGAAGGATTTTTCCAAATAATACAATGCATTTTATTCATTCTTCTTATAGTCTTCAATGGCTTTCTCAGGTACTATCTTATTGTTATATCAACTGATATTTTCACTCCGTATGATGCGGTGTTCCCGCCTTTATATTAATTTTGACGTTTAAACATGTATTCTGTTTTATTATATTAAGATTTATGATTTATTAAAACTAGGTTAAATTTTAAAATCACATATTAATTTAAAATCTTAAAAGATCAAAATGAAATAAGTAAAATATATATATATATATATATATATATATATATATATATATATATATATATATATATATATATATATATATATATATATATATATATATATATATATATATATATATATATATATATATATATATATATATATATATATATATATATATATATATATATATAATTTTACTACCCTTATAAATTTAAAGGTAATTTATCTCTAATGACATGGATCAATCAAATTTTATTCTATAAAATAAAATTTTAAAATTACATTTCAATCTAAAACCTTAAAGAAATAAAATGAAATCAATAAAATAATATATAACTTGATTTTTTGAGTAGTAAGATGTTGGGATGTCAAATTTGAATAATAATTCTCACATTAAATTTTTTTACGTGAGAAAATGCATAAATTTAATTTTTTAAGATTTTGAGTTTATATGTGATTTTAAAAATTAAGATTCTGTTTTACTGACTCTGTGTTTTATAAATATAGCTTAAATAATTTATAAGATAGTATAATTAATTAATATAATTTGTGGAGAGTAACTATCACAAATATTTTGATTTTTTTTTCCATACATTTTAAGGTTCTACATTTTCTTCAATGGCACATGATTGATTACATGTTGTATTCTTGACTCGAAACTAAAACATTTGTTGTTTATTTGGTGATTAATTAGGTTCCTAAAGGTGTAGAGAACAATAAAGGTAACATTTACATGGCTAGCACAAGTCCAACAAATGTGCTAAATGCTTACTATGAGCAATTTCAAAAAGATTTCTCGTTGTTTCTAAAATGTCGTGCAAAAGAACTTGTTGAAAGGGGTCATATGGTTCTAATATTCTTGGGAAGAAAAAGTGACGATAAATTTAGTAAAGAGTGTTGCTATATTTGGGAGCTTCTTGCTATGGCTCTTAATCACTTGGTCTTGGAGGGAATTATAATGGAGGAGCAAGTGGACACTTTCAACATTCCTCAATACACACCATCTCCATCTGAAGTAAAATTAGAGGTTTTGAGAGAAGGATCTTTCACTATAGATCGTCTAGAGGTGACAGAAGTGCATTGGAATGCTTATGATGATTTGAATGATAATAATTTTGAAAGTGGTTTATCTAAAGAACTCATTGATGGAGCATACAATGTCACAAAATGTATGAGGGCAGTGGCTGAACCTTTGTTGGTGAGTCACTTTGGAAAATCTATCATTGAAGAAGTTTTTAAAAGATATCTAGAAATTTTAGTTGTTAGAATGTCTAAGGAGAAAACTGAATTTATTAATGTGAGCATATCAATGACTAAAAATGTATGAGGTAGAAGCAGTGGCGGAACCAGACTATAAAAGTTGGGGTGGTCATAAGATTAAATAAAATTTATAAATAAAATTTTAATACTATAATGTATATAAAACATCCAAATTATAATAAATAAAAAGTTGACTATGAAATGATTAAAGAGTATTATATAAAAGCACCTTACAATAATGCTCTACGGTTTTTGAGTAGTTTGAAATCATCAATAATAACCTCAGAATCAATACTTGCAGCAATTTCTCTTTCAATGTTAACTGTCATGCTATCTCCTAGAAAATCAGCTTCCATTTTGTTTCTCAATCTTGTCTTGATAATTTTCATTGCCGAAAAAGATCTTTCCGTAGTAGTTGTAGATACAGTGAGAGTCATGATAAGGCGGAGCAGTCTATCAATCAAATAATAAATTTCCTTCTTTTCCGTTGCAACCAAAGATGAACATAATTCTTGAATAGTTGACAAATTATTCAAACTCGATGCTTGACGAGCGTCAATAATAAAATGCCGAAGTTGAAATTTCAAATTAGTCTTCTCTTGCTCATTGAAGTCCATGGGATAATATTTTTCAACTAGAGTGCAAATGGTATCAAGGTTAAAAGCCTTGTAATTATCCTTGGGAGACAAAGCACAACTTAGAGTTGACAAATCAATCGCTTGTTCGCTAAATCTGTTATTCAACTCTTGCAATTGTTTGTCAATGGTAGCGAAAAATATTTCAACTCTAAAAAAATGCTCAATGGTTACCTGGTTTTCTTCAAGACGAGAACGACCAAATCTTGTTGTTGAATGAACATCATTAAGATCAGGAATATCAATTTTATGTTTTTCACAAAAAGACTTTACAGTAGCAAACAATTCACCCCAAACAATATTCCTAATGTGACCATCTTGATTCAACAAGTCTTGACAAGCTTTTATAGCATTGTTATGTGGAGAACACGGATTTTTCCGTATGTGTTTAAGAAATGCACAATTCTTTCCATTTCTAACTTTCTTCCAACCTCTAAAACCTGTAGAAATGAAAACATCGGAACCAGGACGCCCACTTGGTCTTTTGCTAAAAAGATAACAAGGTAAGCAATAAGCAGCATCTTTTGAAGGTGAATATTCTAACCATGAAGGAAAAAGTCTAAACCAAGCGTGTTGAAAGCGTCTTTGATGGTCTTCATTACCAGACAATGGATATTGCTCTAAATTCATTTGGTATGGACCCCATTTTAAATAAGCTCTTCGTATTTCATCCATTTGATTTACATTATATTCCCACATTGAAGGACGTTTTCCAGGATCACGTTCTAAAGAATTCTCAATGTCATCCGAACAAACTCTATTAACGTTTTCTTCAATTCTTGGATTCTCAAGAACTCTTTGAGGTTCGGGCATAGGCGTTAAACTCTCTTCATCTCTTTCTTTCCTCTTGAAAAAGAATTAATTTTTCTACTCTTCATTATCACCTTTGTGCTGCATAATTAATTAAATAAATTAACACAACACAACAACATCCAAAATCAATTTTAGTGAGAACCTTAGTGAGAATCAACACCAAATCAAAATCATAATACAGCAAAAACTTAGTGAGAAAAGTAGTGAAAATCAATCTTATTTCTCAAATCAATTCTAACACATCAAAATCCCAAATCAATTCTAACTCAAAATCATAACCCTAACCCATCAAAATCCGAAATCAATTCTAACTCAAAATCATAACCCTAACCCATCAAAATCCCAAATTAAAATCATAACACAATCCAATTTTATATAACTTAGTAAGTTAGTAATAAAATAAATCAAACCAATATGATTTCATCATAATCACAAGCCAAACCTAAAGGATAAATTTATTTTTTTTTCAAAAACATAACAACAAACAAATAAAATCTTACCCAATCAAGAGGTAGCAAGTTGTTAGATTGAAGATGGAGAACTTGAATTACTGAAGTAAATTGCGGTTGCCGGTTGGTAAAATAGAAGAAGGCAGTGAAAGATGGAAAGGGGTTGTTGGAGAAGAAGAGTTTTAGAACCGTAAAAAGTTTAGAGAAAAAGAGTATTTTGATTGTTGAAAAATTAAGGTTTGTTTGGTAAGTATAGAATTAAAATAATTAATGGCAAAACTGTAAATTTTTATTTTAAATAGGGATACTTTGATATTTTAATATTATAAAAAAAAAAAACTAGGGGTGGCCATGGCCCCCCTTGTCCTAACTATCTTCCGCCACTGGGTAGAAGTTTGTATATGTTTGATTTGTGTTGTTGCATGTTTGTATGGACCTTATACTTATTTATCTGTAATATCTACAAATAATTTATGTTTTATTTCCGTATTAAAGAAGGATTATAAACTTGCAATAATATTGAATTTGGAAAATTCTGACCGAGCCTTAAAATTGAGCAACCTATAACTTAAGAAGTCTAAAGATGCAATGAACATGTGTTGCTACGGTATTAAGCGGAAAACAAGTATTATTTTTATCGGGTGATATATAGGTTATATCGTATCGTGTTTATATAGATTGGTTATTGATTCGCCGTTCGATAATTTGTTCGTTCATGAGTTTGAGGTTAAATGGGTTGTAAAGAAAAGGTATAAACTGAAATTAAATGCAAACAAAAATATAAAAAAGAATAGACAACTTGTCCGGAACGAATGCACATTACCCATCACAGACTTAAACCTATCGTCCAGTTATACTCCACCTACGATACTCGTCTATGTCATCACATATCTCTCACAACCTAAGTCATTTCTAACCCAAATTGAGAATCCTACTGCCTCACCTCGGTATTGATGTCTCACATACCTTAACAACACAGAAGTCAACCGTATCACTCGCACCGACTATGTCTAGCCCGACACTCCTAACACAGAGGCATTAATCACAAATACACTAAGTAAATGTCAACTCTAAACTTATTTCTAGCATTCAGAAACTAACAGATAATCATCCTAGTTAAGAATCTAAGCAATCTATGTCTAGCAAAGCTCAAATCCCTAACACAGAGTAAAAACCTAAGACAATCACCAACACAGATTCATAAAGCAAGCTTTATACAACGCCAAAGGCGACAAATATACATGAGTTCAGAGTAAATATACATACAAAACCCAACAAATAGAGAAATACATAGAGAGGAGAAGAGATAAACTCAAGTCTTTTGGTTTTTCAGAGCCGGTCAAAGAGCAATCCATCCCAAATCATCTGTATGCAAGCGCTAGTGTTGTTTTCTAAGTTAATCTATCAAAAGTATCAAAGTGATGGCGTTGGGAGACAAAAACTCATCCCCAAAACCATAAAACACAAAAATGAAATGAAAGATATACAAAATTCTGATCCGCACGCGTCGCCCAACGAAATAAAGCATTGCACGACGACCGTTATTTTACACTTGGCTCACAAATTGCCACGTCTTAATCTGACCAAAATATCTACCGTCATCCGGCGATAGTCAGCTTCGCCCGACGACACTTCTTTTCCTTGCCCAGTGATCCAAAAGCGAAGAAAGGCAGGGACAACTCCAAAAGTGGACCCTTCCTCTCGCCCCACCGTCGCCCGGTAACGTAGACGCGATGGCCATCTCCTGGCCATCACCCGACGATCCATGACAGTTCAGCAACTTTTGTTGCTTTTCTTGCATAACTTGGAATGACTTCTTTCTTTTGCCTTATTCCATTATAGATCAACTTGCATCTTGGAGCTCCATTTGGACTTTATTCTCAATGCTCCAATAATGTGATAAATACCTATAAAATATACACAAAACTAATCAAATGGTACAATATGTACACAAAACGTAATAAAAGGTATTTACACAAAAAGCGGGGTTATTCAACCGATATTAACAACAAAAGAACAATTAAGTGCCACAAAACATATATACAAAATAACTACGTTTTGGTACTTATCGACGTGCTAGAAGACGTAATGGGTGGGCGCGAAGGCATACAATGGATTGTTTAAGCGAATCTTGAGTTGTCCAACCTAAGTCGATTTTCATCGCAAGTCAACTGCTTCAATACATGTCTCATGAGAATGTGTCCTTAAAAGGGTCCGTTTTAATCAAGGTTGATGAGGTGATTACTCTCTTAATTAAGAGAAAACCAATCCCTTAACTAAGGAGGAAACCACTCATACTCTACTCCCACGAGCTTGTTGGAAATTTGAGGGAAGACAATTTCCTTCTCTTGATCTGACCCATAATGTTGTCTAATAATAATATCCCAACCTTTATATTTAGAAAGAGGATGGAGTAATTTCACACAATCGACTTGCAAACTCCCTTGCGGTCTCACACTTGAGTACTGAGTACGGTACCAACATCGTACTTTTCGTGAGAACAATTAGCATCCATCATGTGACCTAGTAAAATTTGTTGAAATATTAAATTAGATTTGATTATATTTAATATTTAAATATAATTCAAATTGTGTAAGCTCAAACCCAATTAGGGTTGTATAAAAATAGTCATAGTGTGTATCCTTATTTTGTACAATATAATTCAAGTGAATAATTAAACCCTTATTTTTCTTATTATTCTCTATTTCTCTCGTCACTAAAAGTGTCTCACGCACTAACAAATCGGTATCAGAGCTCCCATTTATTGTTCTTGATCGTGTTTTCAAGAATTTCAAGTCAGAGATTGTGTTTCTAGGGCAAGTGAATCAACCGCTCCGAAGATGGTTGATGATAAGGGGATTCAGAATTCTCTTCCAAT
The DNA here is from genome assembly GCA_021764765.1 of Vicia sativa. Classification (NCBI taxonomy): domain Eukaryota; kingdom Viridiplantae; phylum Streptophyta; class Magnoliopsida; order Fabales; family Fabaceae; genus Vicia; species Vicia sativa. The sequence continues at coordinate 103,407,253 of CM038792.1, forward strand.
GATTGACGGAAAAAATTTGATCTAATAGAACAAACAGAAGCAATCCTTGTTTGGCTTTCATGATACCTTAGAAGTGGTTACCGACGACATTCTTGCACTGGCTGCAAATGCAAGCAAAGCACAAAAAATTGCACGCAACGAAGTCAAGAAGAAAGTTTGCAAGGCTGCTTATTATATTCAGAAGGCGGTCGATGTTGCTAACTTCGACATAATCTCTCATGCTGAAACAGCGAAGAAGGCATGGTATATTATGGTGAATTATTACGAAGGAGGTGAGAAAATTAAGGTTGTCAAGTTATAAACCTGGTGTCGATAATATGAGTTGTTGTTGATGGGAGAAGACGAAAAAGTTGTAGAATACATGTTGAAGGTTCAGAAACTCATCCATATCATGAAGGGTTGTGGTGAAACCATAATTGATAAGATGATAGTTGATAAGGTAATGAGAATGTTGACCTCTCACTTTGATCATGTTATTGTAACTATTAAAGAATCCAACAATCTTGAAACTCTAAAAATGGAAGATTTGGTTGGTTCGTTGGAGGCGCATGAAATGAGAATTGTCGAAAGGAAAGGAGTTCAGGACTCGATACAGGAACTGCAAGCTCAGTCATGGAAAAAGAATGGTGGTTCTAACAAGTTTAAAGGCAAAGTCGACAAGACTCGGGGAAAGAAGTCTTGGTCGAACCCTTACAAGAATCAGGTCGAAGATAGAGCTTTTGAACCCTCTAAAACAGAAGGAGAAAACTATAAAAAGGATAAAGAAGATAAGAAAGGTATGTAGTGTGAAAAGTGGTGTCATTTGTCTAAACATTGTTGGTACAGAAAAGACAAGGGATCCACAAGCAATGACGAAGGAGAAAACCTTGCACGCCAAGATTCAGATGATTCTGAAGGTGGTATGGTGGTTATGGCTCCAATCACAGATAACCATGTCGAATCCAAGATATGGTTCCTCGACGTAGGCTGTTCGAATCACATGACTGGTCAAAAGGTGTGGTTGGCAGATTTCGACGAGTTGAAGAAGAGCAAGGTAAAACTTCCTGATAATAGTTTGTTGCAAGCAGAAGGTATTATCAACATAGTTTATCAAATGAGTAATGGGGGGAAATTTATGATCAAAGATGTTCTCTATGTGTTGCACCCCAAAATTTGCCCTCCTATATCAATGTTATCTGGCTCAGGCTTTGCATTCATTTGCATACGTTTTCATTGGGCCACTCGTGCTAGACATTCATTCATTCATTACATCTGTATCATTACTTACATCTGAGGCGATCGGATTTCAAACTCGTATCATTTTGTGTCTGGAAGGTACCCGCTGTTGCACGTATGTGCATTGATGTCTTCGGTTCTGTGGTTTTAGGGTTTGGATTGGCTTGAGGTAATTATGTTACAAGATTTAGAAGATGTTTACTTGTTAACCAACCCGGAATTTGGGAATGGCAAAGGCAGTTTGGATGTTTGGGGTTTTTCTTTAGATTACAAGTTCGGAGCTGTCCTATTGTATATTTGATGCTTTGTTGAGTTGGAAGGAGGATTTAAAGAGTTGAACGTGTTCAGAAGGTTGTTTTTCTCAGATGTTCAAATTTTTCACTCATGGTGTTTCTCAAGACCGTTTATCTCTAAGAACGCGAATCAGAAGCATACTTGAAGTTATGTTTAGCAACCATGTCTTTACTTGTGTACGAGATTTATGATTTGATTTGAATTTGGAATTAAATACGCTTTTAATCGATACTTCACCACGTCGAGTATAAACCATTCATTTTAGCACGGCAAGTGTGGTTTCCAAATAATAGCTACAAGTTTTATGACAAGAAATTGCATTAGTGATGTGTTAAGTTTCGAAATCAAGAACTCGTTTTGATTATGCTATTCTAAACTCATTTGTGAACATAGACCAAGTTTTTCTGAGCCATTAATTTTCAAGGAAAGTTGTGCAAGTTTCAAATTTCTTTTGTCATATAACTTCTAATCCTCTTACTCTCTTTTCAACTCTACAAATTGCACAATACCACATTCAAATTCCGAGCCATTTTGTTGGGTACATAATCCATATTTTTATTCAATAATGACAAAGGAATTGTTTCTTTACAAAATTTGAGGAATCTACAAGTTATAACTCACACGTTTGTAGTTTCACAAATTTCCAAATTTCTATCCTAGTCATATTTACAAAATGCAAACATACAAGTAAAAATTACAAACGCTATATCCTATCCTATCTTCTATTGGAAATCCTTATTGTTTCTTTGCCTCAAAGCTTTCTTGCTCCATCTTCAAACCTTGCCTTCTCGTCCAAAGCTCTCATTCACCATTCTTCCCAAGCTCGTACCATTGCCAAAATTACATTGAAACAAGAAAAGAAATGATTAGCAAATGATTAAGAAATCCAAACATGAACATAATACAAAATTCAAAAACAATTTTTGTCTCATCATTAGGGGGAAACAATTGGGATCAGGTTTATGTCGAAATTGTTTCTCATTCATGTTCGGGCAACCACCCTTTTGCAAATCACAACTCATTGTTGGTTCACAAAAGGGGGGTGTGGCTCAGAAACCATCATTGCCACTGCTGCAAGTACAATGCTATATGTCCTGAAATCAGAAAATACAATAGCAGCCCAACAGATCAGAAAATACAATAGCAGCTCAATCCAGTACAGAAAACAGGCTGGCATAAAAGAATTTTTGTGACCAACATCCCAAAAAAAACAAATACCAAAGCCCATTTTCGTTTTTGTTTTCAGAAAGCCCTTATCCCAAAGACTGACAGGAGAGAACCCTAGATTGCAGGACATTATAAAAGCCAATTGCACAGTAATCAAGAGGGGCGGCTACTATTCAAAAAACAAACCCTAACCGAAGCAACAGAACAAGCAACTCAGAAACACAGAGCCAACCCAGAAAACATACATTCAACCGAACCCAGAAACGCGAATTCATACAAGCAAACCTAGAACAGTCAAAACAAACTTTTCGAATCATCATTTCCCCCTTCAGAAAAAAAATCCGAAATAGCCACGAGAAAGAAGAGAGCGGAAAGGTATTACCGTTTTAGCAGAGAAGAGAGGAGGTTGCGAACACTGTGTCCTTCTCCCTTCCTCACCTCCATTTTACGCTTTTCTGCATATCATCATCATCATCACCGTTTAGAAACCTAGGGTTTCTTTCTTCCTTTCCGTTTTTCAATGATCTGTACAAACAAAACCAACAGTTTTCAAAAAAATTCATAAAAATCGTAACGACAGAACAGCCGAGTAAGAGAGAGAGAGATTCGTGAGTGGCGGCGACGGGATCGAAGCGATTCCCGGTGAGTCAGAACAAACGAAAGTCTGAGAGGAGAGATCGTGAGGAACGGCGAAGAGCGACGCCGCGAGTGAGGGAGACCTACAGATCGCGAGCGTGAGAGCGACATCGCGGGTGAGCGGATCGGTGAGAATCGGTAATCACGGTGAGGCGACGATGAGAGCGAACGGAGGCATGCAAACGGCGAGAGAGATCAAGAGAAAATGAGGATGAGAGGTCGAAACATTTGAGAGAGTGAGAGTTGTTTTTTTTTATAAAAACTGATTTAGTTTTTTTGATTTTGTGTTATGAATCTACTTTAAAACAAACTTAGGTTAGTTTTAATTTAGATTAATTAAGATTAGTGTTTTGTATACTATTTAGTTTATAACAAAAATGGGTTAGATTAGTATTAGCTTAATATACTTAGTTTTGTGATTTATTTAATTAATTAATAGGTTAGTAAGTATAATCTGAAGTATCAGCTTTTTTTTTTTTTTTTAGTTATATTTAGTTTTTTTATTTATTTAAATACTTAAAAGCAAAGTCACCATATAATGTATAAGAATATTTATTTAAGATGTGTTGTTTAGTCCAGTCGGTGACACTTGTCACCGTCTGTGTCGTCTTCTCGAATTTGGTGTAGACATGTCTATGGTATCAATCCTGCACTCTCCTGCATCAAACCATCAGATCTGATGAGGTCCAGATCCGACGATCCAGAATGGTGGACCACACTCTGTTTCCATGGAGCATCTCATACAAGATCCAAGAAGATTTTGGGCTTGGGCTCATTGCTATCTACACCCTCCACTTAAAGCTTCAAACAGCCCACTCCTAAACTTTTCTCTTTAAATTCAATATATTGCAAGTTTTTATTTATTTTTTATGTAATGATGTATTAAATAATATTTTGGCATATGGTAGTTTTTTATTTGTTGAATTACCAATTAAATTGTTAATTGATTTTTCATCAAGTAAAAGAATATCTATACTAATAATTATTTAAATTCCGATATTGTATTGTGTGTTAATTTTTTTTTTTATCCGCTATTACATTATCCGCTTGCATGTTTATTACGCGATTGAACACTCCACTCTCACATTAGTATAAAATCAACAACGCCTCCGCTCTCTCATTTTTGGTTACCCACACCAAATTCCCTAAGGGTCTCATGGTTGGGGATGGGCATGGCCATCCTTACGAGGTTAATTAAGGCCCTCGTTGCCTTGATTAATCATAACCCGAAAAATAATTGGTCCATATACCAATCACCATGCACCAGGGTCTCATGGTTAATCAAGTCCATATACTTGGTTAACCATAACCCGAAATATCATTTCTCTACGTCCGACGCCGCAATTTTCAAAATAGTGTTATGGTATTTAATTAAATTGTTAGAGGTTCGCCCAACGATTTAATTAAAATTTAAAGTATTTGGGCCATTAGAGGGAAACCCAATGACTCGAATACTTTATTCCATACACTTGAGCATTTAAAACACTTTCATATTAAATTAATTAATTGAATTTGTTTTCAAAAATCAATTTTTATACAAAAACAAAAAAAATATAGTGTTATGGTACTTAATTAAATTGTTAGAGGTTCGCCCAACGATTTAATTAAAAATGTAAAGTATTTGGGCCATTAGAGGGAAACCCAATGACTCGAATACTTTATTCCATAATACTTAATAAAAAGTGAACTTTGTTTCACCTCACTCTTTTCATAATAAAGATTTTGGATGAGAGAAGATCGGTTGACCTCAATCACCAATCTCGAGTATCGAATCGTTAGAGGATATCCCGACGTTTTGGTACTTGCCATCTGCCATTAAAATCAATTCAACCCATTCAAATCCTTTTTTCGCTCATATGCGATTATCAAAATCAAAAACATTTTCTTCTAAAATCAACACAACTAATCCAAGACATTTTCAACCAGAACTACGGAGTTTTGACTTTCCCATTGCACGAGGGAATACGTAGGCACGCGGTTTCGAAACCGTGTCAAACTCAAAATAATAACAAACAAATCCCGTTTTCTTCTTTCTTAAATTCATAATTTAGAAATCAGCGATTACACACACACAAACACATTTTGAACTAAATGGGTCCCATCGAGTACGATGGACGTAAGAGGTGCTAATACCTTCCTCTTGCGTAACCGACTCCCGAATCCATGCTTTTTGGTCTTGTAGACCGCCTTATCCGATTTTGTGGGTTTTATCTATATTTCCCCGTTCTTTCTAGAACAAATAAAATTAGGTGGCGATTTCATTGTTTTTGAAAATTCATTTAAATGATTTTTTTTGAAAATCGAGTTGCTTCAGTTGGCGACTTCACTGGGGAAGTTTTTAAAAACTTTTTTTGACTAAGCGAGTCAACCCTAGTTTGGTTCTTCGCATGTTTGTGTGTTTGTTTATCGCTTTCTTCTTTATGCTTATCTATTGTGTATTTGCTTATTTTTCTCTATACTTTATATATTAATTTGTTGATATATTATTGTGATGGGAATTCATGGGCATTGTTACATAGATAAGCCCACTACCCAGGCTTCTAGGTCACCTTTTAGGAATAGAGGGGTTGCGTAGCCTAGGTCCACTTGACTCCATTGTCTTGTTGGCCGGCGAAGACTCGGCTTAGAGTTGGTTGTTTTAAGGAGGTTGTTGGCCGCGTTAGCAGGACATCAATCTTTGGACAAATGACCTATAACTCTAAGTTTGTTCTTTTTGTCCTAACCAAGACCAAACGCTCAAATTTTGGGTTTCGAGCATCCTTTAAGAGCCGTTTCTTGGGGTATACTTTTATAAATACTATCGCCACGTAGGCCTCTCGCGATGATAGTGTTCGTAAAGGGATCCGAGACCCCAAGAAACATTTAGCAAAAACATAAGATTAGCCTTACGGGAATCGTTGGTAGACGTCGAAACCATGACCGGCCGATCCTATGAACGTTCTATTTAATTTGCAACATGCATTGCATACATTTGCACAAAACCATTTAGCATATAACTTTTATTTTGGAACCTTATGATTTTGTTGGTGCGAAGCGTAAAGGAAGAATGAATCCAAGTGAAGATCGCTCCATGTCTCAAATTCAAAGAACTCAAGTTGGGAAGCCGATAACTCAAAGTGAAAGAATTCTGCCTGTCAGTAGAGCTTATTTTGGGAAAAGATTTGGGAACATCCTAGATCTTTTGACTACCAATGTAGACATGGAAGCTTTGATTGCTTTGGCAAAGTACTATGATCCTCCTCTTCGATGCTTCACATTCCAAGACTTTCAGCTTGTTCCTACAATTGAAGAGTTCGAGAGAATCCTTAATTGGCCTTTGAAGGACGACACTCCTTTCCTCAACATAGGGGAAGACCTCGATAAGGCTAAGGTAGCTGCTGCTTTGTTTCTTCCTGTAAGGGAGGTGGCACCTTGGATTATAGACAAAGGTATTCTGAGGCAAAATTTGGAAGATAAGTTGTTAAGTTTGAATGTTCAAGACGATTGGCCGACTTTCAGCTCCATACTTGCTTTGCTCATCTTTGGGGTGGTTTTGTTTCCAACTAATGAAATTGGTTACTTGAGCCCGTCTGCTATTGGCATATTCATGTCAAGAACCTGTTCTGCTGCTATCGATGTTCTTACCATATCCATGAGAGAAATCAAGAAGCGAGGGTGGTTCGTGTTGTTCTCCAGTATTTATGGTTGACTTCTCATATTCCTCGAGTGGACCGTGGAGAAGATCCCGAGAAACTTATCTTGGTCTCAAAATTGGCTTCACTAACCGATGGTGTGATGTGGCATTCTCGTGTTGGGATTCGTTGATGTTATCACCACGTGGTGGATATTCTAATGTTCCTTTGATTGGGTCTATGGGTTGCATCAATTATAACCCAAGACTTGCAACAAGACAATTGGGGTATCCGATGGAAAACGAACCAAGGCTGAGCACTTGGAAAGCTTCATTGTGCACGAACTTGGTAAAAGGACAACGAAGTATTGAAGATCCAAGAGCTTGGGGTCAAATCCATAGGGAAAGTCGAGAGTTAATCAAGAGGGCGGAATTGATGGAAGGTCTTATCGCCTGGGTGATAGAGAGTCCAAGAAATCAAGTTACTTTGTGGAGGTACCTTTGATCATCCCGAACTGTAATCACTCATGTGCCAATAGAGGAGAATATGAGGCTTCATGAAATTATCAGAAAGATGGAGGAGGAAAGATTGGAGCTACAAAGCTCTAATTCTCGCATTTTTCTCAGAGCTGAAAATTTGGAGGCTAACCTCAAGGAGGTGAAAGAAGAGTTAGAGGAGAAGAATACGTAATGAAAAGGATGAAGAGCTCTCGATGAGATGTTCAAAACTTGAGGAGGCCAAGTGGGGCAAGGGACCTCCGCGACAATTGAAGACCGCCAAGATCAAAGGGCCAGCTTATCTAGATGAAGAAAAGGCCGTTGAAGAAAAGAGAGCATTGAAAGCACGCCTCAAGCAAAGATTTCAAAATTAGAAGCTTCTCGCACGAACCAATAAAATGCTAGAGAATGAGATAATCGCAAAGAAGAAGTGATCCCGAGAATTGGAAGCAATCGAATTAGTGAAAAGGTTCGAGAGTCGAACATTACGAGGGAAGAAAGAAATAGTAAAAGGGATGCTTAAAGCCTTAGAGAGCAATGCCAAGGTTGGATTGATGAGATCCAAAAAGAATCGTCTGTTAGATGAAAAGGATGAACTAGTGTCCTTTCTAGAAGAAGAATGAGCATTTCTATTGGAAGTACAAGGAAATGGTTGACATGTGTAACCGCTTGATTGTTGACGCATTTGAGACTCGTGTCGGCCCTAGAAGACCTCAAGGCAACCCGATACCTCCTGTGAGTGATTTCTCTTCCTCCGTCAAGAGGCGGTGAATGTGTTCAAGGCGGAAACTAGAGATTTGAAGCCTCGTCGTGGACAGCATTTCTAGTTTTTAGCCACTTATCTTATTTGAATATTTGAATCTAATTATCATTGTAATGATTTAAATTCCGATCGAATCTTATTGCTCTATTTGAGCTTGAACCTTGTAGTCACAACTAACACTTTGAGTTTCTATGAGATTTCGTTGAATTGCGCTTAATCAGCTTCTTTTCTAATGTTTATTGTTAACTAACGAGTCTTCAAAGAGTCCTCGAAAATAAAATGTACGAAAACATATCATGGGCATGCATGCATACTCCCATAGCATATCATACATAACAGTATTGAGATCACCATCTTACTTGCTGGTTTTCTTCTCCACAGAGAGACTATGTGTTTCATCGCTCATCGTTACCGACAAGAAGTAACTTGAAGAAACCGATGGAGAAGATGGAAGTCGACATGGCGCCTAGGGACAAGAATGGATACCGTGGGGCAATTGATGGAGATAATTCGTAACATGGCTCGCAACAAGAGGAGTTGAGAGCTCGTTGTGAGGCCTTGTAGTCACCATCAAGAAGTCGCCGGGAATGCTTTGTAAAGTGCGGTCTTGCCGACCGGCGAGAACCAGTCTCAAACGGATCATGTGCGGTGGTTCCTCCTCCGCCTTACCCCACGCCGACCGTAACCGTGTTGGTACCTCAACCAGCAAGGACTATTCGATTCGATTCCTCAGATGATGAAGATAACTTTGAAGATTGGTTTTCCAATGTTGAGGCCGACCAAGCCGATAGGAAGTTGAAGATGCTCGAGGAGCGCATGCAAGCCTTTGAGAATCGTGGATGTTTTGTTTCGACATGTCCAACTTGGGATTGGTTCAAGGAGTGAGGATTCCTCCAAAATTTAAAATCCAGCTTTCAATACAAGGGCAACTCTTGTCCTAAAACCCACTTGAGGTATTACTATAGGAGGATGTCTCGCATACGAAGGATGAGAAGCTCTTGATGCATTTTTTCCAAGATAGTTTGACCGATGGGCCATTGGATTGGTATATGGGCCTTGATAGCTCCAGTGCGAACTTGGAGAGAGTTGATTGTAGCTTTTGTTCAACACTATGGCTTTAACATCGATATGGCGCCTACTAGGACCCGCTTGCACAACCTAGCTCAAGAAAACCAATCTTTCAAGGAGTACGCAAAGGTGGCGCGAGGTACGCTAAAGTTCAACCCCAATGGTGGAACGAGAGATGGTGGAAATGTTTACCGCACACTAGATGGGCCGTACTATGCCTCTTGCACCGACCAAGACACCGACATGGTGATGTTTGGTGAAAGAGTTGAGATGGGGATCAAGCTAGGAAAGATCCAAGATGTTGGTACTGACAAGAATCAAGTTGGTGGCGCCAAGAAGGCTTTTGGTGGTTACCAAAAGAAGAAGGAAGGCGAGTCGAGCGCACTGTATGAGCGAAGAGGGAAAGAGAAGCGCCAGGAATTCAATCGCCAAGTTGCTGCTGTAACTATTCCCGCTAGTGTTCCAAAACAAGAGGTTGCTCCGAGACAATACCCCCGCACCCATGAAGAAGTTTGACCCTTGCCAATGTCTTATGCAGAGGTATTCGCCCATTTACAAAGTCTCGAATATGATTGAATTGCGCCATCTAAAGATTGACCCGATAACCCATCAAGTACTTCAATACGAATGCCCGCTGTCTCTATCACTCTAATGCTCCGGGGCATTCCATTGAGAATTGCTATGCTTTCAAGTACAAGGTGCAGAATTTACTAGACATTGAGGCAATCAACTTTGGACCTCCTCCCACTCCTAATGTCATTCAAAGACCCTTTACCTCCTCATGGTGGAAATGTCATAATGCAATTTTGAAGATGGAAGTCGAACGATAATGGATGTTAGTGGTTTGACCACTCCATTGTGGTGGATAAAGAAGCAATTATTGTTGAAGGGAGATTTCCCTGGTTGTGATGATGGTTGTAAACAATGCTTAATTCAAGTTGAAGGTTGTGATAAGTTGAGAGACGAGATTCGATTCGACATCAAGGACTCTTCATCGTCCGTAAAGAACTTGATATGCAGAATTTTGAAGACGAGGTTGACGTGGTCACTATCCCCGTCACTTCTAGAAGGATTCCCGTTACAATCCCCGTGCCGACTAAGAAACCTCCTGTGATTATCACTTTGCCGGGTCCAGTACCCTACACTAGCGAAAAGGCCATCCCGTGGAATTATGGGTCTGAGTGCTACCGTGACGGCAAGAAAGTGAATGTGGAGACTTTTGAAGGAGGAAAGTCTGATGAAAAGAAGATTGGAAGATTTGAGCCTGCAGTGCATGACATTGCGGAAGAAAGTCGGATTACCAAGTGGACGAATCTTCTCCACCCAATCTAGTTGAGAAAATCTCAAGCTTTGGCCAAGGCTAAAGCAAAAAAGGAGTCATGATTGGGGTGAGTCGGCACCAAAGATTCCAACTGCTCTAAGCCCCGAGATGACCAAAGATGTTGAAGAACCGATGAGGTATATAAGGAAGAGCGATTACAAGATAATCGACCGGCCGACGCCCGCCAAGATTTCTATCTTAGCTTGAGGATTCCGAGCCTCACCGCAATGCTCTTATGCACTGTAGGAACATCCTTCGCTCCCCAAGAGATCTCGGTTAACCAATTTGGAGGCATTGTGAACAACATTTCGCAAGTAATGGTCTCGGTTTATCGACTTTGATTTACCCCGAGGAAGGAAGCATAACAAGGCGCTACACGCTTCGTGGAGATAGCGAGAACTACTCTATCCGTGTCTTCGACACGGATCATCCTCAACGCTCTTCCAAAGTCTACTCTTGAAGTTGGACTATGAAGGGGTTGCCGAGACCAGGATTTGATAGTTAAGGCGTTTGATGGGTCAAGAGGTCGTTGTTTGGCGAGGTGGACCGCTTATTAAGATAGGCCCACGTGTTTTGATGCAACTTTTTCGTCATGGATATTAATCCTCCTCGTTGTTTGCTTGGACGCCCGATTCATGGGGCTGGTCATCCACCTTGCACCAAAAGTTGAAGTTCTTAATTAATGGAAAGGTGGTCACCATTTATGGTGAAGAAGATTATGTCGTCACCATTTGAGCAACTTTCGGTATGTTGAAGTTGAAGGAGAGATCCACGAAACTCCATGCCGAGCTTTTGAGGGTCGATCGATAAGATCCCTTTGCAAAAGGTGAAGTCTCCATGGCATCCTACAAGCGTGCTCTATTGTCAAGTCAGACATCCAAGGGTGGGGAAGAGTGCTAGAACTTCCTACCAGACGGATAAGAGGGTTTGGGTTTTGCTCCCAAAATGAAGATCTCCGCTTCCACCCGGGCAAAGGTGCCTCCTCCGTCAAGTTTGTCAAAGGTGGAATCCAGATTGAAGATGTTGATGCCATTGATGGTGAAGCGATGGTGACTATGATGTGGACAAGTGGATCTACCCAACCGCTCCGGACGTGAGCTTTCAAATTGGCTCGTTGAAGATGTTCCGTGGTTACTCGCTTTGAAGAGTAATTTTGCTTTTATGTCATTCCATAATTCCTACGTTATGCCCAAGACGTAGTGATCATGCCGTAGGGCCACCATGTTTTTAACTTTCAAGTTTATCATTAATGAAGGACGCCTTTTTGCATTCAAATTTTTCTCTTTTTTTTCTTCACTTATTTCTTTTAAAGGTGACAATATCAAATTTTACTTTCTTTTTTATACAAACCTTTTGTCTTTTATTGAAAAAAACTTAATTAAAAAAATAATAATAATAAAAATAAAATTACCAACCACGCAGATGCGGTCCTTCGACGGACCCGGATTTTGTCGACGATGATTCCGTTGTGGCTCATTACGATTTCGACGAACCGATTTATCAAGTCAAGAGGAAGTCAAGAGGACTTTGAATTACCTGAGGAATTAGCCAGGATGTTAAGGCAAGAAGAAAAGGTCATCCAGCCGCACCAAGAAGCTCTAGAAGTAATCAATCTAGGAACCGAGGATGCTCGAAAGGAGGTCAAGATTGGGGCAGCATTGGAAGATGGAGTTAAGCAAAGCTTGTCGAAATGCTACATGAGTACGTGACATCTTTGCTTGGTCTTATGAAGATATGCCCGGTTAGATATCGACATCGCCATGCATGAATTGCCCTCAAAGAAGGCTGCCCGCGCGAAGCTTCAACACATCCGTAAATGTCAAGAAAAATCAAAGAAGAAGTTCGAAAATGATGGAAGCGTGTTTCCTAAAGGTTGTTTCTTATCCCCATGGGTTGCCAACATCGTCGTCATCAAGAAAGACGGCAAGGTAAGGATGTGTGTTGATTATAGGGATCGAACAGCTAGCCCTAAGGATGACTTCCTCTCCGCACATCGACATTTTGGTCGATAATCGCTCAAGCTAAAGTATTCTCCTTCATGGATGGTTTCTTTGGCTACAACCGATTAAGATGGCGCCCAATGATATGGAGAAAACTACTTTCATTACAAGGGAACTTTCGCTACAAAGTGATGCCTTTCGGTTTGAAGAACGCAGGGCAACATATCACGCTATGGTTACTCTCTTTCATGATATGATGCATAAAGAGATTGAAGTATACGCTGATGATATGATTGCCAAGTCCCAAGAAGAACACCGTTCACTTGTTGAAATTATTCAAAGGTCGAGGAAGTTCAGCCGAGGTTGAACCCGAGTAAGTGCACCTTTGGGGTGAGATCAGGGAAACTCTTAGGCTTTATTGTGAGCGAGAAAGGGATCGAGGTTGACCCTGCAAAGATAAAAGCGATACAAGAAATGCCAGAGCCAAGGACAGAAAAGGAAGTGCGAGGTTTCTTGGGAAGATCAATTATATCGCTAGGTTCATTTCTCATCTCACAGCTACCTGTGAGCCCATATTCAAGCTGTTAAGAAAGAATCCCACGACCAGGTGGAACGATGATTGTCAGACGGCATTCGACAGTATAAAGAGGTACCTACAAGAACCTCCAATTCTCTCACTAGAAGGTAGGCTGATTATGTACTTGACCGTGTTGGAGAATTCCATGGGGTGTACTCGGTCAACATGATGAGACAGTAAAAGAGCACGCCATATACTACTTGAGCAAGAAGTTCACGAATGTGAATCGAGGTATTCATTATTGGAGAAGACTTGTTGTGCCGCATGGGCAAAACGACTCGACAAAGACATGTTGACTCACACTACTTTCTTGATCTCCAAATGGACCCGATAAAGTATATCTTTGAGAAGCTCTGAAGGATAGCCTGGCAAATGATCCCGTAATATGATATCCAATACACTACTCAAGGCTATCAAAGGTAGCGGTGGCGGACTATCTCGCTCAACAACCATTAGATGATGACTATCACCGATGAAGTTTGAGTTCTCGATGAGGACATTATGTATATCGAGATTGTAACATTCCGTGCCCGAGGAGGACCCGAGCAGCTCGGTGGACGATGGCATTCGATGGAGCCTCAAATGCACTAGGAAATGGTGTTGGCGCCATTATCACTTCTCCGACCGGTTTTCATATTCCATTCGCCGTAACTGCTTCGATTGCACCAATAATGTGGCGAGTCGAAGCTTGTATTTTTGAATTGAAGCGACCATTGATCCGAGAATCAAGATCTTAGCGATATCTGAGATTCGCCTTGGTGATTAGTCAAATCAATGGAGATTGGGAGACCCGCCATCCGAATTTGATTCCATACCGAGATCATGTCTTGAAGTTGATCCCTTATTTCGACGAGATCACTTTTGATCACATCCCAGGGAGGAGAACAATTTGGCGATGCTTTGGCTACTCGTCATCCATGTTTAAGGTCGATGGGCGAATGATGCCCCATCTATCACTATAATGAGGTTGGATGAGCTGCGTTCGCTATGAAGTAGAAGGTGAAGCGGATGAAAACCTTGGTTCTATGACATCAAAAGGTATCTCGAGACGAAAGAATACCACGATGATGCTTCCATCGTTGATAAGAAGGCCTGCAAGTACTCGCCAAATTTTTCCTCAACGGTGTGTTGTAAAAGGAACTATGACTGTTTTGCTCGGATGCGTGGATGACACGAAGCAAATAAGATTATAGAAGAAATTCATGAAGGTTCCTTGGGACGATTCTAGTGGACACACCATGGCCAAGAAGATCTTGAGCGTGCTATTATTGGTCCACCATGGAGAATGATCACACAACCATGCCGTAACATGCTACAAATGTCAAATTTACCGATAAGATGCATGTGCCACCTTCTTCATTAAATGTTTTGACTTCTCCATGGCCTTTCGCAATGTGGGGCATTGATATGATTGGAGAAATTAAGCCCCCTTCTAATGGACATCGATTCATCCTTGTTGCCATTGACTACTTTACCAAATGGGTTGAGGCAAGATCTTATGCTCGTGTCACTAGACAAGTGGTCACACGCTTCATCAAGCATAATATCATTTGTCGCTATGGGGTTCGAGAAGATCATTCGATAACGGCTCGAATCTCAACAACAAAATGATGAAAGAGTTGTGCGACGATTTCAAGATAAAACATCATAACTCTTCTCCATACCGTCCAAAATGAATGGTGTGAGGCGGCAAACAAAAATATCAAGAAGATTGTGAAGATGGTTGTCACTTACAAGGATTGGCACGAGATGTTGCCATTTGCCTTGCACGGCTATCGCACTTCAATACGCACGTCAAGGCAACTCCCTTCTCCTTGGTATACGGTATGGGCAGCCCCACTGGAAGTTGAAATTCCTTCCTTAAGGATTTTAACAGATGTGCAACTCGATGAAGTCGAATGGGTTCAAAATAGACTTGATCAATTGAATCTCATCGACGAGAAGAGATTGATGACTATTTGTCATGGACGCTATACGAGCGTATGAAAAGGGCTTTCGACAAGAAAGTGTGTCCTCGAATTTCCAAGTCGGTGACCTTGTCGAAAAGAATTTTGCCTCCTAAACAAGACGGCAAGTGGGCTCCAAATTATGAATCCGTATGTTGTGAAGAAAGTTTTCTGAGGAGCTATGTTGCTCGCAACTATGGATGGAGAAGATTTCCCTCACCCAATCAATGCGATGTAGTCAAAAATACTTGCATAAAAGAGACCCGTTAGGTTGACCGCCTAAGCAAAATAAGGGCATCCCGACGAACCAAGAAGTTCGTGCAAAAGTTAGGGATAAATATAAAAGATTGTACACCGCAAGTCGAAAACACGAAAGGCGGCTTGGGCAAAAAGGGTATCCGGTGGATTGAAAACCGAAAGGGCGGTCCGAGCAAAAAATAGGGATTCAAGGCGAACAACTACAATGCACGACACTGTTTGGGTCACTTTTACAATAACTTGATAATCGAGAGATGGAGGGTCACTAATCGGTGCATTTTACGTTGACGGCTCGATATGAAGGGATGTTGAAGTTGTGAAGAGCATGGCGGATTCGAGGATTCGACAAAATCCATGATTTTTATTGTCACCTTTTCTTTTAACTTTGATGTATAAGCAATTGCCTCTTTTCGTGATTTGCTTCTTGATGTAAATGCTCATTTACGGGCTAATCAATCAATAAAATTACTTTCGTCAAATGTGTTTTTCTATCATTTATTTCGCCTTATTTTCATGTATTTTAAGCTTTGTTTGCAAAACGACGTCCGATATTTTTAATAAACTTCGCATATAAAACATCGATTGCCCAACGCGGCATAATTCGAAGTTACTCGGAATTTCGGTACACCACATTAACGCTTGAAACAGTTGATCTCAGCGTAATTATTTGTTATGTCTCCTGTTTTACATTTTCAATTATGCGAAGGGCACCATGTGCATGGGCTTCGGTCAACTGACAAGGTTTCTTTCTCTCCAACAAGAGTTATCTATGGCATATGTGTGCCCTCAAATGTTATCACTCTTTCGTCGTCGCGGAAGATCGCAAAGAGCGGCTTACGCCAGCAAGATCACATTCAAAAGCTCACTTGTGCCAGAAGATGTTGTCGATTCCTCTTATGCAAGAGCTCGTAATCCAGAGCTATCGAAATCGTGAACTCTATGCAACACGATTGTCATCCCAGATGAATGACGATCTCCAAGAGTTACCTCCCCAATGATGCTAATCATTGAAAGATGTTACTTACTCGCAATCCCCTACCGTGGTCGGACTATCATCTCTTTGATGAAGACCGATGATTGTATTCAATTCTTGGAGGGTTGATGTTTCGGCGGCTCACAATTGCCTTTATTCCTAGACAAAACATCAAAACATGCATCATTGCATTACATAGCATCCTCAAAATGCGTAGCATTTCCATTGATATGGAGCATTACGCTAAAAATAATAATCTCAAACATGCATCTAAGCATAAGCCGATTAAAGTCTTTATCGAGTACCTTTTGCCTCCAAGATCATTCAATAAAAATCCCAAGTGGTATTCCCGATGAGTTCCCTCAAGAAATTCTTCTTGTTGTTATCGCATTTTTGACCCGGTCGGTCTCTACATCATTCAAATTCAATTCATTTACAAAGCGTCTTACTTTTTGCAAATTCTTATTTTGGTTATCTTACCCGTGTTTGCCTCTGTTATTAGAGTGCGAGTAAGAGTTGGTGTCTAACCTTTCTTGCTTCTCAATTGTTTGAGTATCCATACTTGGTGTGTGGTAATTCACATAATTGCCACTCTTGAAGAATTGCACCCCGCCTTTGGCCTGAGGGATATTGTAGTTCCTTGCACATTTGCAACCTTTTAAAGTCCAACATAGTTTGGCAATCCTTGCTAGAGTCCCCTTTGTTTGGCCTCTTTCCCCGTGAATTCGTCTTCGATCGACAATTTTACCATTCCATATATTTTCTCCCCAGTGAGTCTGCTCCAGTCGGTCTCCTTCTTGTGTGTGTCTAATATCTTTACGATATACTCCGTCTTCTCATTTTGATGCGATGCAACTTATTGAAGTATGCGTTCCAAAGATCTATGAGTTCTTACCTTTCGATCTGCAAGCAACTTATTAAAGTATGCTCGTTCCAAAGGTCTGATTGGTTTCGTTTTTGATCTGCGATGCAACTTATTAAAGTATGCGCTCCAAAGATCTACTGTTCTCATTTTGATCTACGATGCAACTTATTGAAGTATGCGTTCCAAAGATCTATGAGTTCTTACCTTTCGATCTGCAAGCAACTTATTAAAGTATGCTCGCTCCAAAGGTCCGATTGGTTTCGTTTTGATCTGCGATGCAACTTATTGAAGTATCGCGTTCAAAGATCTACTGTTTTCATTTTGATCTGCGATGCAACTTATTGAAGTATCGCGTTCCAAAGATCTACTGTTCTCATTTTTGATCTGCGATGCAACTTATTGAAGTATGCGCGTCCAAAGATCTATGAGTTCTTACCTTTCGATCTGAAGCAACTTATTAAAGTATGCTCGTCCAAAGGTCGATTGGTTTCGTTTTGATCTGCGATGCAACTTATTGAAGTATCGCTCCAAAGATCTCTGTTCTCATTTTGATCTGCGATGCAACTTATTGAAGTATCGCGTCCAAAGATCTATGAGTTCTTACCTTTCGATCTGCGCAACTTATTGAAGTATGCTCGCTCCAAAGGTCGATTGGTTTCATTTTGATCTGAAGCAACTTATTGAAGTATGCTCGCTCCAAAGATCTATCGGTTTTCATTTCTAGTCTGAAGTCGCTTATTCAAGCGCATTCGTTTCTCGATGTACCGACACTGTTCAAGAAAAAAATCATCACAAAAAAAAATAGAAAAATAAAAATTATCAAAAATTGAAAATCCGAAAAACCATAAACATTTATACTTGTTCTTGGAAATTTTGGTTTTTAGTATTTAATCTTCTTCTACCTTGAAAGTTCAAAAGGCTAGCGCCAATTTCACTTTCAGGTTTAAGACGATTAAATAGGGGCAACTGTTGCACCCCAAAATTTGCCCTCCTATATCAATGTTATCTGGCTCAGGCTTTGCATTCATTTGCATACGTTTTCATTGGGCCACTCGTGCTAGACATTCATTCATTCATTACATCTGTATCATTACTTACATCTGAGGCGATCGGATTTCAAACTCGTATCATTTTGTGTCTGGAAGGTACCAGCTGTTGCACGTATGTGCATTGATGTCTTTTACGTGGTTTTAGGGTTTGGATTGGCTTGAGGTAATTATGTTACAAGATTTAGAAGATGTTTACTTGTTAACCAACCCGAATTTGGGAATGGCAAAGGCGGTTTGATGTTTGGGGTTTTTCTTTAGATTACAAGTTCGGAGCTGTCCTATTGTATATTTGATGCTTTGTTGAGTTGGAAGGAGGATTTAAAGAGTTGAACGTGTTCAGAAGGTTGTTTTTCTCAGATGTTCAAATTTTTCACTCATGGTGTTTCTCAAGACCGTTTATCTCTAAGAACGCGAATCAGAAGCATACTTGAAGTTATGTTTAGCAACCATGTCTTTACTTGTGTACGAGATTTATGATTTGATTTGAATTTGGAATTAAATACGCTTTTAATCGATACTTCACCACGTCGAGTATAAACCATTCATTTTAGCACGGCAAGTGTGGTTTCCAAATAATAGCTACAAGTTTTATGACAAGAAATTGCATTAGTGATGTGTTAAGTTTCGAAATCAAGAACTCGTTTTGATTATGCTATTCTAAACTCATTTGTGAACATAGACCAAGTTTTTCTGAGCCATTAATTTTCAAGGAAAGTTGTGCAAGTTTCAAATTTCTTTTGTCATATAACTTCTAATCCTCTTACTCTCTTTTCAACTCTACAAAATTGCACAATACCACATTCAAATTCCGAGCCATTTTGTTGGGTACATAATCCATATTTTTATTCAATAATGACAAAGGAATTGTTTCTTTACAAAATTTGAGGAATCTACAAGTTATAACTCACACGTTTGTAGTTTCACAAATTTCCAAATTTCTATCCTAGTCATATTTACAAAATGCAAACATACAAGTAAAAATTACAAACGCTATATCCTATCCTATCTTCTATTGGAAATCCTTATTGTTTCTTTGCCTCAAAGCTTTCTTGCTCCATCTTCAAACCTTGCCTTCTCGTCCAAAGCTCTCATTCACCATTCTTCCCAAGCTCGTACCATTGCCAAAATTACATTGAAACAAGAAAAGAAATGATTAGCAAATGATTAAGAAATCCAAACATGAACATAATACAAAATTCAAAAACAATTTTTGTCTCATCATTAGGGGGAAACAATTGGGATCAGGTTTATGTCGAAATTGTTTCTCATTCATGTTCGGGCAACCACCCTTTTGCAAATCACAACTCATTGTTGGTTCACAAAAGGGGGGTGTGGCTCAGAAACCATCATTGCCACTGCTGCAAGTACAATGCTATATGTCCTGAAATCAGAAAATACAATAGCAGCAATCGAGAAAATACAATAGCATCGATCCAAGATAAAACAGTGGCATAAAAGAATTTTGTGACCAACATCCCAAAAAACAAATACCAAAGCCCATTTTCGTTTTGTTTCGTAAAGCCCTTATCCCAAAGACGGAGAGAACCTAGATTGCGGGACATTATAAAAGCCAATTGCACAGTAATCAAGAGGGGCGGCTACTATTCAAAAAACAAACCCTAACCGAAGCAACAGAACAAGCAACTCAGAAACACAGAGCCAACCCAGAAAACATACATTCAACCGAACCCAGAAACGCGAATTCATACAAGCAAACCTAGAACAGTCAAAACAAACTTTTCGAATCATCATTTCCCTATCATTTCCCCCTTCAGAAAAAAAATCCGAAATAGCCACGAGAAAGAAGAGAGCGGAAAGGTATTACCAGTTTTAGCAGAGAAGAGAGGAGGTTGCGAACACTGTGTCGCCGTCCTTCTCCCTTCCTCACCTCCATTTTACGCTTTTCTGCATATCATCATCATCATCACCGTTTAGAAACCTAGGGTTTCTTTCTTCCTTCCGCTTTTCAATGATGCATAAACAAAACCAGCAGTTTTCAAAAATTCATAAAAATCGTAACGAACAAAGAGAGAGAGAGATTCGTGAGTGGGCGGCGGATCAAGCGATTCCGTGAGTCGAACAAACGAAAGTCCGAGAGGAGAGATCGTGAGGAGCGGCAAGAGCGGCCAGTGAGGGAGACCTACGATCGCGGCGTGAGGCGACATCGGGTGAGCGGATCGGTGAGAATCGGTAATCACGGTGAGGCGATGAGGAAGCGACAGGCATGCGCGAGAGAGATCAAGAGAAAATGAGGATGAGAGGTCGAAACATTTGAGAGAGTGAGAGTTGTTTTTTTTTATAAAAACTGATTTAGTTTTTTTGATTTTGTGTTATGAATCTACTTTAAAACAAACTTAGGTTAGTTTTAATTTAGATTAATTAAGATTAGTGTTTTGTATACTATTTAGTTTATAACAAAAATGGGTTAGATTAGTATTAGCTTAATATACTTAGTTTTGTGATTTATTTAATTAATTAATAGGTTAGTAAGTATAATCTGAAGTATCAGCTTTTTTTTTTTTTTTTTTTTTTTAGTTATATTTAGTTTTTTTATTTATTTAAATACTTAAAAGCAAAGTCACCATATAATGTATAAGAATATTTATTTAAGATGTGTTGTTTAGTCCAGGCGGTGACACTTGTCACCGTCTGTGTGGTCTGCTCGAATTTGGTGTAGACATGTCTATGGTATCAATTCACTCTCCATCAAACCATCGATCGATGAGGTCCGATCCGACGATCCGAATGGTGGACCACACTGCTTCCATGGAGCATCTCATACAAGATCCGAAGATTTTGGGCTTGGGCTCAGATTGCTATCTACACCCTCCAGCTTAAAGCTTCAAACAGGCCCACTCCTAAACTTTTCTCTTTAAATTCAATATATTGCAAGTTTTTATTTATTTTTTATGTAATGATGTATTAAATAATATTTTGGCATATGGTAGTTTTTTATTTGTTGAATTACCAATTAAATTGTTAATTGATTTTTCATCAAGTAAAAGAATATCTATACTAATAATTATTTAAATTCCGATATTGTATTGTGTGTTAATTTTTTTTTTTATCCGCTATTACATTATCCGCTTGCATGTTTATTACGCGATTGAACACTCCACTCTCACATTAGTATAAAATCAACAACGCCTCCGCTCTCTCATTTTTGGTTACCCACACCAAATTCTAAGGGTCTCATGGTTGGGGATGGGCATGGCCATCCTTACGAGGTTAATTAAGGCCTCGTTGCCTTGATTAATCATAACGAAAAATAATTGGTCCATATACCAATCACCATGCACGGTCTCATGGTTAATCAAGTCCATATACTTGGTTAACCATAACCCAAATATCATTTTCTCCGTCCGCCGCAATTTTCAAAATAGTGTTATGGTATTTAATTAAATTGTTAGAGGTTCGCCCAACGATTTAATTAAAATTTAAAGTATTTGGGCCATTAGACCCAATGACTCGAATACTTTATTCCATACACTTGAGCATTTAAAACACTTTCATATTAAATTAATTAATTGAATTTGTTTTCAAAAATCAATTTTATACAAAACAAAAAATATAGTGTTATGGTACTTAATTAAATTGTTAGAGGTTCGCCCAACGATTTAATTAAAATGTAAAGTATTTGGGCCATTAGAGGAAACCCAATGACTCGAATACTTTATTCCATAATACTTAATAAAAAGTGAACTTTGTTTCACCTCACTCTTTTCATAATAAAGATTTTGGATGAGAGAAGATCGGTTGACCTCAATCACCAATCTCGAGTATCGAATCGTTAGAGGATATCCGACGTTTTGGTACTTGCCATCCGCCATTAAAATCAATTCAACCCATTCAAATCCTTTTTCGCTCATATGCGATTATCAAAATCAAAACATTTTCTTCTAAAATCAACACAACTAATCCAAGACATTTTCAACCAGAACTACGGAGTTTTGACTTTCCCATTGCACGAGGGAATACGTAGGCACGCGGTTTCGAAACCGTGTCAAACTCAAAATAATAACAAACAAATCCCGTTTTCTTCTTTCTTAAATTCATAATTTAGAAATCGATTACACACACAAACACATTTTGAACTAAATGGGTCCCATCGAGTACGATGGACGTAAGAGGTGCTAATACCTTCCTCTTGCGTAACCGACTCCCGAATCCATGCTTTTTGGTCTTGTAGACCGCCTTATCCGATTTTGTGGGTTTTATCTATATTTCCCCGTTCTTTCTAGAACAAATAAAATTAGGTGGCGATTTCATTGTTTTTGAAAATTCATTTAAATGATTTTTTTTGAAAATCGAGTTGCTTCACTATGTACCTGGAATGAAGTACAACATGCTAAGTGTTGGACAACTAGTAGAAAAATATTTCTCAGTTGTCATGAAAGATGGAGTTTTAAAATTGTTCGACACCCAAAACAATTTGGTCTTAAAATCTCCTCTATCAAATAACAGTACATTTAAGACTATGATCATTTCGACTGAAGTACAATGTCTAAAATTATTGTCAACAACAAGGATGGTTGGTTGTGGCATTTGAGGGTTGGACATTTATATTTTCGATCACTCAATCAATTAATTACTCAAGATATGGTTAGTGGTATTGCAAGTCTTGTGATGCTTGACAAACTTTGTGAAAGTTGTTTAGTCGAAAAGCAATCCAAAAATTCTTTCGCTTCGACTATGCCAATGAGATCATCCTGCATACTCAAAGTGGTACGTTCAGATGCATGTGGTCCGTTCGAAGAGCAAACCATTGGTGGAAACAAATATTTTTGTTACGTTTGTCACTAAGTTTAGTCGAAAGTTATGAATCTATGTGATCAAGAGAAAGGACAAAGTATTTGAAATCTTTAAGTGATTCAAGATACTTGTCGAAAACAAGAGTGAGAAGAAAATCAAAGTTCTGCGAATAAATAGCAGTGGCAAATACACATCCACATCCAAAATATTTGATTATTTTGTATAAAATGTAGTGTCGATCATGAGGTAATTGTTGTTAGGGGGAATTCTAAGGAGGGAGCAATTTGCTTGGGACACACACTTGTGAGAGACACACCACATATCCACCTAAAACCTTAAGATGATAGGTGTGTGGGTTCTCTCACTTATATAGTGTTTAATCTTCCATTTTCTAATCAATGTGAGACTTCTTCGTCTTTCTCTCAACGGTACACCTTCTACCCACCGCTTGCGATAAGTGTTTCGATACAAGTTAGTCGGTCAGTATCTCGAAACTATATTTTTTTTTGGGACACACCTTGTGAGAGACACACCACATATCCACCTAAAACCTTAAGGTTATAGGTGTATGAGTTCTCTCACTTATATAGTATTCAATCTTCCATTTTCTAATTAATGTAGAACTTCTTTATCACACTTAATTCTCAACGACTGCTCCGTATACGCCTCAATAGAATGGTAACTACCATTTATCTAACTATTTTCCTTTGTAACAATTTAAGGTAATTGGTGGATTGATCAGCGAAATTCTCATAAAAATGTGCTGACAAATTCAATGGTAATTGCTTCAATAGAAGGACTCATTTTTAATACTGGAACAAATAACGAAATGGAAAGATTATTTTTTACTTCAACTTCTGTTTTCAAACAAGGATAATACTAATGCAACTTGCAGAAAATCACAAAAAGAGAAATCTTATTGAAGAATTTATTCAAAATTTAGATAAGAAAAATCAAAATAGTCATAGTAGTCTCTAATATTTTCCTTAGATTCACTTTATAAAAATTAGTAATTATAATATTTTGAAAATATCAAAATTATTGTAAAGTTCGAAAAACCATGTGTGCCGTTATAGTAGCCTCTAATATTTTCCTCGTTAGAGTGACCTTAAATAAAAATCAGCAACTGTAAAAGTTGAAAACACCAAAGTTATTGTAAAATTTGAGAAATCGTGTGTTTATTTACTCAAACATTAACCTAGTGATATCAAAAACAATAACTAGTGTATTGATAATTTCTTTCCATGGATAAGATTACTGTTTTGAAGGTTGAGATTGATTGTCTCAAATGCAAAAAGAAGCTCATCAAAGCTGTTTCATCTCTCCGAGGTAACCACAACATTAGACACAAACTACATTACTAATTAGTCTCTCTTCTCATCTCTCCTAGTCCTTTTTTTAGGTTATAAATATTTTGAATAGGAACTTACATTGCTGAGAAATTTTTAGACTCAAGTTTGTGGTTAAGCTATTAGAAAAAGAAATATAATTATTCTTTTGATTATTATGATCGTATTAGCGAATGTGCAAAGCAAACTGTTGCACATAAATCAAAACTTTTTTATATTTTAACTGTTGTTAATATAATCTCATAAAATATATGTCAAAATTAAATTATGACAAAATAGATTTCTTATAGAATTTTTATTTATTTTATTATAGATAAATTGTTTTTAACTTACACTGATTTTCAAAAAATTTAAGACGAGATCAATAAAATATCAATTATAATATATTTTGTTTTTAAATATAAAATTGTCATCAAGCAATTGTTTTTTCTTTTCTATACTTCCTTTTAAATATTATGTTGGTAACTCAAATTAAATTCTATTTTAAAAGATAAATTTATGAAAATAACATTGATTATTAACTCTTTAACTTTTTTAATGATTTAGGTAATATAATTTTGATTTTAAGACTAAAGATATTATTAGTGTTTGTAATTGCTTTCCAAAACATTTAATTCATAAGAAAAATAGTATTATAAGAATTTTATGATTATGATTTATGACTTATATTATAATCTCTCATTCACATGTAGGAATAGATGAAATAGAAGCAGATGAAGAGAAAGGGATATTGACTGTAATAGGAAATGCAGATCCATATGACATAATAGTTAGAATAAGGAAAGCTGGGAAAAGTGCTCAAATTATAAGTATTGGGCCTCCTCCTGATCCAGATCCTCTAAAGAAGCCCAAAAAAGATAAAAAGTCTGAAGAAAAACTCAAAGAAAAGTCCGAAGAAAAACCTGAAGAAATTAAGAAGCCTGAAGAAAAATCTGAAGAAATTAAAATACCCGAAGAAAAACCTGAAGAAAAGGCAAGAGATACTGAAAAGCCCGAAGAAAAACCTGAAGAAAAACCCGAAGAAAAACCTGAAGAAAATGCAGCAGAAAAAAGTAAGTCGGAGGAAAATAATAAACCCGAACCAACAAGTTCGGATCCAGTGAATCTGAATCAAATATCTAATGTGTCGCCGCCTTATATGATAATGCCTCCTCAGTACTACTACCCACAATACTATCCAATGCCTCCTCATTACTATTACCCACCACACTACCAGGCCCAACCCCAGCCAACGCCTCCTGAGTACTCTTACCCACAATACCAACAGGCCCAACCAGTTGCCGTGTTACACATGGCTAGGTGGGATGAGCCGGATACATCTTGCTCTATATTATGATGTTTCTTATAAGAAATTTATGATCCATTTTTAACTTCACTCAAATTAAATTGTTGAATTACAATTTTATTTTAGTAGAGTTAAATCATTTTTTCTTTAATTAAGTTAAGTGGAATTTGATTTTGGGTAGAGCATTGTTAAGCGTTACGAAGTTGGACAACATGAAAGACAATAATTAAACATGTATCTCTTGAAAATAACAAATTTTGGGGAGGTTCTTGAGCAAATCAATAGTTAAAAATCATTATTGTATTTTTCATTTTTTTTCTTCTTTTTTTATAGAAAACAATCTCATTTATCAGATGAAAAAGAGAGAGTACAAACATAGAAAAAGAAAATGTATTAAGACATTTCCCATCAACACATTAACAATACTAATAATCAAGACTAACAAACTATGGATACCAAAAAGCATTGAGAGGCTAGAAACCAAAAGGAAGGTATCAATCCAAACAATCAAACAAGGTTCTTCCGCAAGAGACAAGTGAGTTTTGGAACCTCAATCGTTAAATCTATCAAATTATTGATCATATTTTTAGCTTTGACACTAGCTTTATCACACTCAAATTGATTATTCAGGTTCACAATATTGATTAATCTCACAACTTGTGGATAAAACAATTGTTGAATGAAAAGAGAAGTTTGATTTGCCACATCCCTAATAAGATCCTTCCTCAAAACACTATTCATTCATCCAAGCTTATTTGAAGCATTTCATCAAATACCATGAGCACAAACTTAAAACAACCTAAGCCTAACAACAAAACAAAACAAGCAAGAAAGACAAGAATCCACACCAAAACAAACACAATAAAATAAATTATTACATGAACACACACATAAACTTCGGACTTTCTTATTTTCCGGTGGTGGCGGCTCCGGTGGGGTCATTTTCCATGTCGATACCACTCCGAGCCATCGGTTGGTGGAGGTGATTTTGAGGTTGCAATCATAGTCACAAGTTCGCAATTCCCTTCAGTACGTGGTACGAATTCGGGTACGCGGTACACAACTCTAAAAAAATTTGTTATGCGAGGAGTATACATAGTCGATGCGTAATTTGGGTTCGCGGTACGTTCAAATTGAATAACCGGTACATTATGAACAAAAAATATATTTAATTAAAATAATTTCTCTATTTATTTAGTTAAACAATAATTATTATTCTATATATGTGTGATATATAATCATTTGATGTTAATAAAAAAAACAAAATATAATTAACTTGAAGGGAGATAGACAAACACATATTATATTTGGTGAAAAAATTGAAAGATAAAAGTCCCACATAGAAAGATGGTTGAGTTCCAATTATTGAGTTTTCTATATATATATGTTGCATTTCTAGTTATAAACTCAAGGCAGCTTACATTGAAGCTTAATTGTTGGTGGACCATGAGTTTTACTTCTTTATTGAAGTTAAAAACAAATCTCTAGCTGACTTTTTATAGTAAGTTCAAATTTTTTATGAGTGGGACTATGGTTGCAATCCATTGATGGTTGATGACGGAGATGAGGAGAAGCTTGATGGAGGTTGGAGGAAGAAACATGTACGGATCTACATGAATAAAGGTTTCAAAGGAGTGAAAAGAGAGGAGGAGAAACTTACGGTGAGCACGGAACCTCCACTAAAAAGGAAATGACCATCATAATAATATTGAATAGCTCCCATGAGAGAGGAGGAGCTTCTAAAAAAGAGAGGTGACTTGTATTTTTCATTTTAACCTTTCTAAAAATTAGCATTTTCTTTTTGATTATTGTATCTTTAAGTTTTTTTTTAGAGAATTGAAAATTTTATCTAGTCTTGTTAAGCCACTCAATTGATACTTATTTAAAAACATTCAATTGCAATGTGAAATTTCACTTATTATTTTTATAAAAATAAAATTTTAACTATTAGACTCTTAGACAATAAAAGTATGACAAAATTAAAATCCGTCTTTAAAAAATTACTCAAATTGATAAACACTTTCTCTAAACATAAGTTGATAAATACTTTTTGAATTTTCATCCTCATCATTCTAATTTTACAATTTCAGTCTCTTTATTTTTAGAAACTCTGAAATTAAACCCAACATTAATTTGTTAATTTTATATTTAAATTTCTATTTGACATAGTAAGAAATATGAATGCCATTAGCTATATTTAAATTTCTAAAATTTTAGTCTCTTAATAATAAAAATTTTAAACTTAATTTAAACAAATATTATTATCACTAGTGTCTTGATAGGCACTCTTATGTCTGGATGTCCGTTTTTTAAACACATACGTGAAATTATAAGATTTTGTTTTTGATTTTAAATTATTTGTTAGGTAAAATCTGTCGTATGGTATGTATTGGTAATGTAGTATGATATATTAGTTTTTGATAAGGAAAAGGTTCTCTGATTTCAAGGATATAAATGGCCTTCAAGAATTAAGGGATCAGAAGAGGTAATAAATTCATTGATAATCCATCACACTTTCTTACTTGCACATATATGAGAAAATAAATATTATTATCAAGATAAAGAAGATTCCATCACACTTCTTTACATGCACGTTTGGTAGGAAGATAAAGATTAATCTCAAGATCAAGTTACTTCACATACCAACTTTGAGTTTTTTTTTTTCATTTGAGTGTTTTTTATAGACTCTGGTGAAAAACTCAAAATGCTTTCAGATTTTAGATTTGTATATCTGAATTTATTTTATTTGTCAAGAATATGTGCGTTCGCATGTGCATATCTGAAGTCATCGTGATTCATTTTTTATTAAATTGATTTCGCATATATGTATATCTGAAGCCACTTGATTGCCTATTTTGGATATACATATCCGAATTTATCTTTGGGAAAGAAGAATCAACATAATCCAACATTCATAACATATATTCAACATAATTCATCAAAATTACATATTGTTATAAATGCGTAGTTGATGACATTGCAACATTTTGATAATATCTTCTCCCGATCTTTATAGTTTTGCATCCACCTCAATTAGACCCTTAGAAGAGTATCGTTGAAAAGTATCCCATATAACCTTTGAGCTCAAACGGGGAGTACTTAATGTTTACTTTAGTGTTAAGTGAAGGTAAACGATACTCAAGCTTGACCATCTTTCGATTCTCTGGATATTGCAAGAGAGAATTAAATATGGTAATAAGCTCGACGAACGACGTGTCTTACGAGAACCTGAATTGAAGTGGCGACTTTGCACAACTGAAGTAGACAAAAGCAAGGTGAGGATATGTTTGAGTCATTTCTGATTGTGGTTTGTGATGTTGGTGAAATGGTTTAGAGACCCTATTTAATGCCAAGACCCTAAACATGCTCAAAGGCTTTCAAAACTGCCTTAATAGCCCACACATGCTTCCAAGATCATTCCCTAATTAGCAACGTATCATTCGAAAATTGGAGAATATCAATGTGGCACTTCCCATTAACGACAAAACTACTAAATTCACTAATTGTCAAAGATTTCGTTACCAACCTCGCTAATCCTCCCGCCACCAAAACAAAAAGAAAAGGTGAGAGAGAATCACCTTGCCTCAACCCATTCTCCACCACAAACTCCTTTGTTGGACTACCATTAACTAAAACGGACATCTTATTTTGAAACACCAATAACTCCATCCACCTTCTCCAAATTGTCCCAACCCCCATCTTCTCAAGCATAAATCTTAAAAAATCCCAACAAACTTTCTCATACGCTTTTTAAAAACTCCTTTAAATAGAAGACAATTCCCTCTCTCATTTCTAGCATAATCTACCACTTCATTGGCCACCAAAAAACCATTAATTAATTGTCTACCCGACACAAAAGCACTTTGACAAGGTGAAATAATCGGATTCAACACTTTTTTAACCTCTCCGCCAAGAGTTTAGCAAAAACTTTGTACATACACCCCACCAAACATATCGGACAATAATCATCCAAAAACACCGGATTCTGAGATTTAAGAACCAAAGTAAAAAAAAAAAAGAAAAAGAAGTCATTGCCTTTGACATTTCATATCTGGAATGAAAGAAATTGAAGAACCGAATAAAATCTTCATTTATAAAATACCAACATTTTTTGATAAACATAAATGAATATCTTTCGGGGCCAGGAATTTTATAACTCCCTCATCCCCTTATAGCCTCCAAAATCTCTTCCTCTTGAAAAGGACTTTTAAGAGACGAGTTATCCTTCGAACTTAATCTTTTAAAAGAAATCCCATCCATCAAACATCTCTCCCGCTCTGATTCGGTAAATTTGTTCGAAAAATGATTATGAACCTCCTCCTTTGTCTCCCTCACCGATTCCAATAAACTATCAGACGAGTTAATAGGTAATGAGTGCAAAAAGGTAGTGTTTTTAGAAGTAGTTTTATGGCACTTATTGATTCATTTGTATTATATTCTTCGAACAAATCCCAACTTTTTGTATAAATATGTATATTTAGTATATAATCGAGTTTTAGTGTAGTTGTATACCGTTGGATAATTTTGTATTCATTTTGTAGTTATTAATGCATATTTGGAGCATGAGCAATAAAGTGTCGAAGACACGGCTTCAAACACGCGATTTTGAGAAATTCATCAACAAATAAGGATCAAAGCAAGCATGAGAGAAATCACAAATTTGGTTCATACTTAGTCATTGTTATATAGGAAATTTAATAAGATTTTAAGCGGTTCCGATCGTGCGCAAATCAGAGTTACGGTTCTCAAGTTATGATGAAAACAAGTGCTGAATTTATTTGATACAACAGCGAGCGCACTAAGCACGCTCTGAGGGTGCTAAGCTCGTCTGGTAGTTTTTAAAAGTGTATAAATAAAATTATAAACATATATTTAGGGTTATGCTTTGGGGTATTTGTTCCCAAAGTCATCACCTTCATTTTTCTTAGGTTAGAGTTAGAAAACAATATTTGTGGCTTGTAATCAGATGATCCGGAGTCGGGAGCTTGGTTGATTATTATTGACACCGTGAAATATTGGGTTTTATCCTCATCACTTCTATTTGTAATCTTCTAGTATTGGGTTTTGTTTGTAAGTATTCTTTGTTTTGTATGTATATTGATTACTCATGGTGTTGTATGATTCTTTCTTTACAAATCATTATTGGTGATTGTTTGCTTTATTTGGATTTGAGTTGCTATAGACATATACTCCTTAGATTCATATTTAGGATGAACACCTATTGGGTTTTAATTCTATATATAAATTAAGGCTTAATAATATTGCGTGAGACATCGTCAACGAAGAGCAAGACGATTGTTTTCTCACTTTACGTTAGACATAACCTTTGTGTGAGTGGTACGTGATGATTTTGACGAGTGATTAAGGTTGAATGCGATTGAGTGATTAGTTTAAGTATTAAACGGATATGTGAAATTCAATCCCGGGAGTTCTCTCCTTTCTGAAGAAGAAAATTCTTTTTATGTTCATAAGTTTAATTCCCGCATTTACCTTTTATACAAACCAACCCAATTCAACCCAAAACTCATAAGCACGAGAAATTGTTGAACGAGAATTCAGTAGCACTAATCCTTTTGGAGACGATATGATATACCCTATAAAATACTTACTTTTACTTGCCGCTTTACCGCTTCAGCAATATGACCTATATGGCCATGTCTTCTTCTTTCCTTCATCACCTTATGGAATATGTTTAACAATTTTGGGGTGCAATTCATCGCTCTCCACTTCCAACCTCTCGTCACCAAATTTTATCTCCCTCACGCTATCCTCTAAGTCAAAATATATTTTACCAAACTCTACTATATTCCACCATTTGAGCTTTTCTTTAAGACGTCTTAACTTTTCTTTTAGAACAAAATCACCTCGACCTTCCATCTTAATCTCTTTCCATTCCCTCTCCAC
Organism: Vicia sativa; assembly: GCA_021764765.1. Taxonomy (NCBI): domain Eukaryota; kingdom Viridiplantae; phylum Streptophyta; class Magnoliopsida; order Fabales; family Fabaceae; genus Vicia; species Vicia sativa. Next base: position 103,438,723 of record CM038792.1, read on the forward strand.
AAATGTGATAAAAGAATTCAAATAGAACCTCTAATTATTAAACTTAAAATGTTTGGGACCCCAATTACTATTATCCAACACTAACCAAATATGGCAATGATCTAAAATATCTCTAGGGCCAATAAGTTGACCAATCACCCCCATCTATTCATAACAGTGTCTGACATAAGGAACCCATCAATTCTACTCATAGAATTTCCGTCGCCACTATACCAAGATTTTTTTTCCTTTGCGAGGTATATCCACCAACAAACTTTCCTTGATGAATTCTGTAAATAACAATGATTCATTATTATTCTCCCTTTTCATCCTCCCTTTCCTTTCTCTATGATTTTTTATAGCATTAAAATCACCTCCAATGATCCATTCACCGTCTCTATAAGCCCTTTAACTCTAACAACTTCCCCCACAACTCCTTCTTCTTACTAAGAACACAAGACAAATATACATTCACCACATGATAAAGATGGTTCTTCCACAAAACATCACCTTTAAAACTATTAATTACTTCCAACTTACCAACCTTTCAAAGAGTCAAAATGCCTCCTGACGCCCCTCAGAATTATAGTAAGAATACTAGAATACCCAACCTCCATTTTACTCCATAAGCTTTTGGCACATAAGTCTTGCATAATATATAACTTTGTCTCTTGAATCATGAATATAGCAACTTCGCCTTTTTTTAATCAAAGAACTAATTCTTCTCTTTTTAAGAGCATTACCACCCCCCTCTAATGTTCAAGGTTCCAATAATCATTTCAATCGGGTTGAGTTTGCCTTCCCTTCCAACTTCTTATTCAAATCCACTCTCTCAAAATCCAATCTCTTATTCATAAAGCAACCCAAATCCAACATATTCTTAAATTTCACCTTCTTCGAACAGATGATTTTATGTGAAGCTAACAAACATTTGACCACTGAAATATTCTTTCTTGTAGAAAAAGAAATATGGGCACAAGGAGCTTCCATGGCCAGTAGAAATATGGTTGGGCTTAGGAATTTAGCAACTCATTGACTTAAGTTGTATTATCAAAACGTGTTTCAGTAGCAAATACTTGTTTAAAAATCATCTTCTCACACTCTCGTGTTTATTTATTCATATCCTATAATCAAACCTAAGTGAGTGCTCTCGTTGTTTTAATTAGAGTTTAAAAATAGTTTTTGAAAATAAATAAAACCTAATCAACTTAAAAGCACTTTCGCTGTATTTTAAGTTGATGCTTAATTACTAATGTCCAGTTAAAATCTCAAACTCTCGCTTTATTGATCCTAACTTCTAATTTGTACTTTACTCTCGTAACAAAACAATTACATTAAGAACTAGTAATTGAAACTAGAAAATTAATATATTTTTTAAAACGGAATAAATCGAATGGCGTTGCTAAACCCCGTTGGCTATGTGACCCTACATATCGAGAACTAAATTTAGCCTAGCATGTTAAACGATTCAGTTATAGCGCAACAGTGATAAACAGACAGTTCAGATAAAACATGCATTGCAGATAAATCAGGCATATAATAGATAAACAATTAATTTAGTCAATAAATAAATAAATGAACAATTAAATAAACCAATAAATAATTTAATTAAGATAAACCTAAAAATAAAAGGCGGAATATTTGGCAAGCTCTGGGAGTCTCCCACAAGTCGGTGAGATCTGTCCTTCGTTGTCCGAAAATTCAAAAGCGACGAAAGAAATAAAAAAGGCGCAACTCTAATGTAAGGTTAGAATTGGCAAAGGTTCGCATCAATCCCCAATGTGAAAATTGCTACGAGAAAAGAAAGACAGAAGTAATAAATCGAAACTAGAAATTAAATGAAATCAAAAATAAAATTGAAACTAGAAAGTAAAACTGGCAGAGTAACGGTATAAAATTGTAGAAAAAAATTGTGTTTGAAATGAAATATGGCAGCCTATTTATAAAGGTAGTGGCACACTTGGAAATGGAGCTGTTGATATTTTCTTGCCTCCTATTACTCCTTTGTAGCGGTCGCTACGGAGCTGGCTAAGTCACGCATAACGGTCTCCACAACTTGCCTTAGTGAGGAAGCTTCATCCCTGGTCCGTGACGGCCGCTAGGGTTTGTTGGAAGGGGTGTAACGGTTGTTACACCCTTGGGCTTGGTGATAAGCGCGTGGAAGTGGGTTGGGCCTGCTTCCTTAATTCATTTTTCCTTTTTTTCTTCTTTCACACCCCCTATTTCTTGTCATACACCACACACTTCAATAAATGCTTCTATTTTGTGGACTTCGAGTATGATTTATCCGCCTTTTCCCGACTTTCTTCGCACATGCCTTATAATTGGTAAAAAAATAGAAAACATAGAAAATACCGGCATAATACGAATAAAGAGTAATTTAAATAATTAAAATGCGGATAAAAATCATATAAATCGATCCAAATAATCGATATATTTTTGTGTTATCAAACACCCCTACACTTGAACCTTTTCTTGTCCTCAAGCAAATGATAGACTTTGAAATAATTTAGCGCAAAGTTTATGACGCAATCGCACGATGCAACTCGAATTGTACGTGGTTGATAGGCGTTACATTTAGAAAGATGGAACTGGGTTCTGACACTGATGATAAAGAAATGACACAAAACCATAGTCATGGTCCAAACCTTCCTTCCTATGCAAACCAGTCTGAATCATGCCATCATAGCTCAACCTAATTCTTCTCGTTCGAAATCAATCGTTTTCATTCTCGTGCAATCACATTAAGCCCTTTATCTCTCGCACGCACATAGTAGAGTAGCCGGTTAGTGATTCTTGTCATTTTATGCACGGGGTTCTAGTACGCAAGTTGGTAACCCTTTTTCTCTTCCAAATCATAAGTCTTGGAGGATTGAACCGTGGTTCTCTCTACCAAGTTCAGCATCAGATACCACTGAACAGGCTTACAACTGGTTTTCGTATTAATTTTTATAGGTTCCGCAACTATTGGATTAAATGACCTAATGAGGGTCACCTAACTTAATTAGTGCATTCCCTGTTATAACTTGATATTTAAAGCCTTTTCTGATAATGACCAGTCACTTATATTTATCGTCTCCCTACGTAGTTTGTGGATAAGACGGTGTTGACTGCTTGTATAAACTACTCGAGGTTGATCTAAAACTTAAGACTTAAGGTCTCGGTATCATAGTTACTCAAACTGATCTGCACGATCTGAAGGATTTAGGTGTCAAGGCGGTATTATCTTTATCGAATCTTGTTCAAAAATTCTAACGAAACCTCATTGAGCAACCTATATACTTTCCGAAAGTACCGAGCTAATGCGTTGAAATAAATTTTTTGTTATGGCTCAAGAAACGTGTGGAAGTAAGAATAACTTACGGAAATGAATATCGATCTGAAAAATTTTCTTTTTATTGAATGGAAAGGGAAATAACTGAAATTCAAAACTTGCTGGAAATTGAAGACAAAGTTTTCCTCCCCTACACTTAGACTAAGCATTGTCCTCAATGCGACAACTAAAGTGAGAAGAAGAAAACTAACAAAGAAACTTAAGGAAAACATTTAAAAAAAGTAAATACAAGAAAATAGGAAAATAAATCATTCTTCATTGTTGTCTCTGATATCTCTGCTGGTTGATGCTTCACCTCGTGCTCTTCTTCCACCATGTGTTCTTACGCTGCCCCCTCTGGGCCTAGGAGGCTCTTCACCAGTGTTGTAAACATGGGCATGCAGGCCTTTAACGCGGAATGATAGGTAGCGCATTTCATCAGTCAGGTCTGAAATATTGCGATGGTTCTAATAAGCGGCATTGCGTTGATTGCGCTGCATCTCTTGCATCAACTGCATCAGTTCCTACTGACACTAATCTTGAAGTAAAAGTGATGCATATATCGCGTCGAGTGCGGTTGGCTGATGATTATTTCCTGGTTGTGCCTGTGGTAGGACATCTGGTTGTGGTGGTTGTTGATTCACCTCCGGTTGATTATTCTTCACACTCGCGCCAGGTGCTGGTGCTTAAACATCGTAAACCCAATTTGCAGAAACATCAACTCTTATGATATTCGAATTTGGCAGAATAATGTCTGGAACGACTGTGTTGTGCACCATTAAGTTGTACCTTCCATCCCTTCTTGCTTTGACAATTCGACTAGACGGGCAGTGTTGCACCCCAAAATTTGCCCTCCTATATCAATTTTACCTAGTTTAGGCGTTGCATTCATTTGCATACATTTCCTTTGGGCCACTCGCTTTAGACCTTCATTCGCTCATCACATCTGCATCGTTACTTGCATCTAAGGTGATCGGAATTCAAACTTGCATCATTTTATGTTTGGAAAGTACCCACTATTGCACATGCATGCATTGATGTCATTGATTCTAGGGTTTTAGGCTCGAACTGGCTTGAGGTTTATTTTACAAGATTTGGAAGATGTTTGTTGTTTTCAATCAACCCGGGAAAATTGAGAATGACAAGGTTTTAGCAATAAATCTTATTTTCTCCTATCCATCAGATCTTATGTGTGGGTTTCTGTCTTAGAGGTTACGTTGAATTTTATCTCCTTCCACAAGTGGTTTTTGCTCATCAAAAGGTTTAGAAGGTGAAGTCGAAGATTTATGCTCACATGGGTTACAATTTTCTTTGAAAACTTTCTTGAAGGATTGAGTTTTAAAATTAAGATGGCGTCTATCATGCAAATGGGGTTATTTTTAATGGCAAGATATCTTGGATTTCAAGGTTTTGGGTTACAAGATTATCAACTTTTATAATGCATATTCAATGCATTATTGAGTTTGACAGAGGATTGAGGAAATTGGAAATGTTTGCAAGATACTATTTTTCACAAATATTCAAGTTTTCATTCTCACCCGTAAGCTTCAAATAGCATGAATAATTCATCAACTTCCGTGGGTTTACTTCATGAATATGCAAGGAGTGTTCATTTTCTGTGACGTTTTTCCCGAATATATATTATCTCATGTTTTTATGTTCTATGGCCTAGTTATATCTATAACATGATTTCTCCATCAAGGATTTTTTTTGGCCAACCATAAGAATCAAATCTCAATTCAAAAAGCCAAATTCCAAGCAAATGCATTCAATATTCGAAATTCATTCGTTTCCAATCTTGTCATTCAAGGTTCAAAGTTTCATTCAAATTCTAAAACGACATTCAAAGAATGCCCATTTACAAAGTAGAATCAAAGTTCCAAACTCAACATTCAATTAAAGTTGGCAAGATTATTGTGTTCAAACTCATTTATTCACATAATACAATTTGTCTTTCAAATTCACTTCAAAGAAGCTTTCAAGTTTCGAACTTTTTTTCAAATTACAAGCATTGTCACATATGCCATGGCCCAAAGATATTCCATGTCACAATTCGAGTAACTCATCTCCTAAATTCTAAATTTTGTTTGCCATTTCTTTCAACTCAACAAGTTTGTACAAATGCCACAAGAATCATCAAAATTTACAATGTTAATTTGAATGTGTGGTATTACAAAATTCAAATTTTTGATACAATACTTTCAAGATTACAACACAAGTACAAGCTATGGCTTTGACTTCAAGCATACAAGTAAATATTCTATGTCCTAATCCTATTGTTTTCGATTGGAAATCTTCGTTTCTTTCCTTTCCTCCAAGCTTTCTTGCTCCATTTTCAAGCATTTCCTTCTTGTCCAAAGTTTTCCCTCTACCATCCATCCACACCATTGTTGCAATTCATGAAACAAGGAAAAGAAACAGTTAGCAATAACGGACAGCATAAGCAAGAATACAAAGCAATACAATTTTATTAATCTCATCATTAGGGGTTTATGTTTGGGATCAGTTTACGTTAGGGATTTATTTTTCTCAACCATATTCAAGGGAACCTTACCCTTTTGCAAATCACAACAACTCTTTGTTGTTGGTTCACAAAAGGGGGGTATGATTCAGACAACATCATAATCACTAAAAGCAGCTGCAACAAGTACAATGCAACAGGTCCAGAAATCAGAAAACAACAGCAGCCCAACAAAGTTTCAAAAAGTGTTTCAGCCCATCAAATCATGCTGCTAAGTCGATGGGAAAAAGCGAGGTGGCATCTGATTCGACCCAACAGATCAAAAACAAAATACCAAGAGCCCATTTTTCGTTTTTCCCAAGCAGCCCTTGTTTTCAAAACATTACATCAGAACAAACCCTAACTCAAACATTATAAAAGGATTAAAGGCACAGAAATCAAGGGCAACTGTTCATTTTTCAAAAACCAGCAATCGAAACCCAGAAACATAACCAAGAACAACATCATAAACCCAGAAACATAACCAAGTACAGCATCATAAACCCAGAAACATAACCGAATATCATTCAGAAACCCCAAAACAACAGAAAATCATCATTTCCCAAACAAAACCCCTTCAGAAAAATCGAAATAGCCACAGAGAGAAGAGATTTTTGAAAGGTAATACCCAGTTTTGAAGAGAGAGGTGGAGGATGCGAACTCAGTGTCGCCATCCTTCTCCTTCTCTCCCTGTTCCTTTCATTTTTCGCATAAACATCACCGCCGCCGTCACAGATTAGGGCCTAGGGTTCCTCATTTTTCCCCTTTCATTTTCAGTTCCCTGTGAAAATCAAAACAAGTTTTGAGAAATCAACAATAACAATAACACATCGAGAGAGAGATGAGAGATAGTTTCTGAGAAATCACGAGCAAGAGAGAACAGTGAGTGAGAGAGAGAGAGAGAGACGAGTTCCCAATTACATCGCGAGCGAGAGAGAACAGTGTACAGTTTCTGGGAATAGGGTCGAGAGAGAAGAGAGTTTTCACATTGAGAATCGCGTGAGAGAGAGTATAGATTCTGGGAATCGGAGCAAATCGAGAGCGGCGATGAGGGTTTGTGAGGTCGAGAGAGATGAGAGTGAGACAGATTTTATTTTCTGTTTGAGTTTTTTTTTGGTTTTTTTTTCATTATATTTAATCTTTGTTAAAAAATATGGTTTGGGTTTAGTTTAAATATTAATTAAGTTTAGTTTTATTTTAATTAATTAGTGAAAACAAGGTTAATACATGGTTAAAATAAAAATAATTATTTAATATGTGTTGTTTAGTCCAGGCGGTGACACTTGTCACCGTCTGTATGGTCTGTTTGAAATCTGATGCAGGTACATACATGGTAGCAATCTTGCACCCTCCTTCATAGCCATCAGATCTGTTAAGATCCGGATCCAGTGTCCCAGAATGGTGGACCACACTATGCCTCATGGAACCTCCCATACAAGATCCAACAGTGCTTTTGGGCTTGGGCTCAGTTTGCTATTCACACCCTCAGATCTGATTACAACCACAGGCCCACTTCTAAACTCACTCTTTAATTTATTTATTATGCAAGTATTTTATTTTAGTTGATGTATTAAATAATAATTAGTATAAGATATTTTTTATTTGCTAAATTATCGATTAAATTATTAGTTGATTTTTTATCAAGTAGAAAAAATTCATCCTAATAATTATTTAAATTTCGGTTGTATTGTGTGTTAATTTTCTTTTCTTTATTATCCGTTTTTTTATTATTTTATCCATTTGTATGTTTTATTACACGATCGTACACTCCACTCACGAATTAATATAAAAGAAACGACGCCTCCGATCTCTCATTTTTGGTTACCCACACCAAATTCTCTAAGGGTCTCATGGTTGGGGATGGGCATGGCCATCCTCACGAGGTTAATCAAAGCCCTCGTTGCTTTGATTAATCATAACCCGGAAAAAAACATTGGTCCGTATACCAATATCCATGCACCAGAGTCTCATGGTTGGGGATAGGAGCACCTATCCTCACGAGGTTAATCGAGTCCACATACTTGGTTAATCATAACCTGAAACATTACTTCTCTACGTCCAATTCGAAACTCTTAAAACACTTTCAAATTAAAATAATTAATTGAATTCGTTTTCTTTAAATCAATTTTTCTATAAAAAAGGAACACTTGCATGAGATTCGTTTCAATTGTTAGATGTTAGCCTAACGATTTAAACAAATCGAAGTTTCTAGTTTGTTAGATGGTAGCCTAATAAACTAAAAACTTCTATCCATGTTCTAAAACAAAAAAATAGTGTTATGGCATTTAATTAAATTGTTGGATGATAGCCCGACGATTTAATTAAATTTAAAGTATTTGGGCCATTAGATGATAGCCTAATGACTTAAATACTTTTATTCCATACACTTAATAAATATGAACTTTGTTTCACCTCACCCTTTTCATAATAAAGATTTTGGATGAGAGATGATTGGTCGAGCTCACTCACCAATTTCGAGTATTCGAATCGTTAGATGATAGCCTAACATTTTGGTACTTGTCATCTACAATTAAAATCAATTCAACCCATTCAAATTCTTTTCCGCTCATATGCGATCATCAAAAAACATTTCTATTAAAATCAATACAACCAATTCAAACATTTTCAACAAGAGCTACGGAGTTTTGACTTTCCCATTGCACAAGGGAATACGTAGGCACGCGGTTTCGAAACTGTGTCAAACTCAAAATAATAATAAACAAATCCCTTTTCTTCTTTCTTAAATTCATAATTTAGAAGTTAGCAAACACACACAAACACGCGCGAGCTAAATGGGTCCCATCGAGTACGATGGACGTAAGAGGTGCTAATACCTTCCTCTTGCGTAACCGACTCCCGAATCCTTTCTTTTTGGTCTTGTAGACCGCCTTATCCGATTTATGTGGGTTTTATCTATATTTTCCCGTTCTTTTTTTAGAACAAATAAAATTAGGTGGCGATTTCATTGTTTTTGAAAATTTAAATCATTTTTGAAAAACGAGTTGCTTCAGGCAGTAATCAATATCTAAGAACTCGGCTTGCCAGAATGGTAATTCATCCAACCTGTCTTGCAAATCCAGGCAATAGCTGTGACTATGCTCCCTATACAGAAAGGTGATGTGTTTGCATTTCTTGATAACAGTGACTGAATGTGGTGCAAAAGGAACAGAGCAGCATTTATCCTCAAACCAGGATTAAAAGTGCAGTGTAGAAAATATATCTCCCTAGTGTTTACCTTGTTATTATTTGCTCGCCCAAACACCGTATTGGCTAGGACTCGGTGGAAATAGCGGATGCATGGGTTATGGATATGCGTAGACAAAAGATCTGTCCAATCATCAACTCGAGTACTGGTTAAACGTTCCCACATTTCGAACGACCTTGCCATCCAATCTTCATCATGCGGAATTCGATATTCCACACCTTCTCCATGGTGAAAATTAAGTATTTGACTCAGAGTCTCTTGGTTCATGGTGTACTCCGTGTTGAATAATCTGAAGGTTGTTGCACCGATCAAGTATTGACTGGCTTCTGGAGTAGGAGGTGTATGGTATGCAAAAGAACTCAAAAACTCCAACGTGAGGGGTTCATAAGTTGGAAGATTCATAGTGGCAATGTAATGTAGACCAGATGCATGAAGCATGGATTGCACACTATTGAGCAATCCCAAATCACGTAGACAGTCTTCATCAATATAATTTGTGGGAAATATACCTCTCTGGTGAAATCTCTGGTAGAGTCTCTCTTGTCGGACTCTATCTTCTCCATCTCTGAACACCATATCTGTGAGGTCTAGCTCCTCTCTAACTTCTTGAGCTCTTCTAGCCATTTTTGTGAAAGGTTTTAGAAATGAAATGGTTTAAACGGTAGAAGGGTTGTTGAAGAAAGTTGAATGTAATAGTGGTGTTTTTCTCAAGATATTTATAGGAATATGGTGAGAGATGATGAATGGAGGTATTGAATGGGAATTAAGGGTGGTGTTTTTGGTGAAAAGGAAATGGATGGGAATATTTTGAAATGGTTTGAATTGATATGAATTGAAATGAATGGGAATGAATGATGCTGGTCGATTTATAAAGTTTTCATGGCCAAGGGGTGTGTAACGGTCGTTACACATGGATTATCTTTGCAAGCATAGCTTGCTGCCCTTATAACGATCATTACAAGTTGTAGGCCTTGGAACCTCACGTTCCTGCAACGGGCGGGACAAGGCATGCATGCATGAGATTCTCTTGGTGACCGTGGCATGGCAGGTTGTGTCATTTCAATGTCTTAAAGGATAAAAACAAATTGAGCATGGGAGATAATGAATGACATATTAGGTGTGTTATTCAATGATAAATGCATACTAGGACTAGTAGGTTAATATTCATGCATTTTATTTTTTTAGATGAAACTTAATAATAACACAATAGCATCATATCATAATAGCAACATAGTACAATGAGAGATATAACACAAATAGATAAAATGATGAAATAATAAATAAGATAACTGAAACAATTAAATCCCAAAAAATGAATAACCGAAATAAATCTATACGTCTAACTACTAAAAAAAATGAAAAATCATGCTGATGAAAACTAGAAATCCTAAGTAAACACTCCTCCCCTACACTAAGAGTGAACAATGCCCTCAATATTTTAAAAACAAAAATCAGCCACCTCTAGAATTCAACTGCTGATATAGGTGATCTAGATTTGTCGTAACAAGATCCATTAAACCATAAAAATTAGTGCGAAACGAGGTAAGATCAGAGAGGATGGCAGCATGCTCCCTCGTAAGTGCATCAATGGCAGCAGCATAGTCAGGCTATAGAATCTGGGTGGCGACAGCAGCAGGAGCTATGGGTGGATCCCAAGCTAGAATGCAGTCAAGTAGAGGCGGTGTAGCAGGATCATCCTCAATCATCTCAATCAACTCGACCATCTCTGGGTCGGACTCTTCCAAAGTTGTTGGGCGGTCATAATAGTGGGGTGGTGTTAAAGGATCAAATTCTTCTTTTTTCATGTTGTTCTCTGCTACACCCTCTAGCTCATAAGTCTAATTCTTCTTGTCATGCACATTGGGTCATGCAATGTCAGGAAGTGTAAAGTGGTAGATCGGCTCATGATGAATCAACAACTGGTATTGATTCGGCTCCAAATATCTAATCATCCCAACATTAAAACAAAAAGACAAATCCAGTGGGGTATGGTCAACAACAGGGGTCTGACGGGACAATCGCTCTATCTGAAATAAGGCACTAGCGATCATAGTCATTAAGCCTCCAACATATATCGGTCCACGAGGATCCTGGGCAATACTCAGAAGACGAGCAAGTATAAATGAAGTACCTACCACTGGTCTAAATTGAAACACATAGAACATAATAAATAACTCCTTCTTAGACACTAAGGTATCATTCTGAGGTTTCCAAAATAAGGAAAACGACAGAATCATGTGAAAGCACCTAATCGTTGGGTTATGAATCTCTAACGAGTGCCTAGGGATGGAGCTGTCATGCGTCAGAGTAGATATCTCTCCCCAAAAATAGTCAAGATGGTTGTCTAGATACTCATCATCTGGAATCATAATGACAACATCAGCACTAACTGGGAAATCCAAAAGATCAGCAAGCTCACGGGTGGTGTATCTGTGAGTAAAACCAAATAATCTGAAAGAAACCACTCCTCTAGCCAACCCTAAACCAACAACAGGGTTATAATGTAAAGAACTGAGAAACTCCAGTGTCAGGTTGCGGTAAGTGGGGTGTTGGTTATGATTGAAATAATCGCAACCAATCTGGTTGAACATGAAGCGGACACTCTCCCTGATGCCTAAAGCAGACAATGTGGGATCGTGTGCATAAACAGTGGGATGCATCTCTCTCTAAGCAAGTGTCTCATAACGTATCTACTGGGCCTTACTCAAGAAGGTGACATGCATAGTGTCAGAAAAATCCATAGCAAAAATCAGTGAAGAAATAAGAATCCTGTAAGTAATCAAAAATAGTTTTAAATCAGCATCGGCTTAATGCCTAAAAATCTAAAGAAGAACATAAAATATTATAAAAACTTTTAAGAAAAACATTAAAAACTTTTAATAAAATGAATTTTTTTTATAAAAAAGGTGGGTTGCCTTCCACAAAGCGCTTTATTTAACGTCGGAAGCTCGACCTTTTTTGAAAATCGAAAACTATTTTGGTGACTCAGCCGACAGCTATATAAGTATTAGACTAGCCGAGTAGTCTTTATTCTCGATACAATGGTAGTGCTTAATCTCTCTGTTAGAGACTTCCACTTATCCACTTGTTTGCGGGTGGTAAGGTGTTTCTACACGGTGTCGGACTTCATACTTTGCTAAGAGTTTATCAAAAATTCTGGAAATGAAGTGAGATCCACCATCACTGATGACTAGTCTCGATACACCGAATCTCAGAAAAATTATGTTTTTGAACAATCTAATTACTACTTGTGCATCATTTGTTGGAGAGGCTACAACCTCTATCCATTTAGATATGTAGTCTACTGCAACTAATATGTAATTGTTTCCAAAGGAAGATGGGAAAGGTCCCATAAAGTCAATTCCCCATACATCAAAGACTTCTACTTCTAAGATACCCTTTTGAGGCATCTCGTCACGTCTTGATATGTTACCAGTGAGTTGACACCTGCCACATTTTATGATAGCAGCATTGACATCTTTCCATAGACTGGGCCAGTAAAGGTCGGCTTGCAGACTCTTCGCATAGGTCTTTGATGTACTAGCATGTCCACCATAAAGGGCTTCATGATAATGAGTAATTACATTCTCTATTTCATTCTCTGGAACGTATCGACGTAAGATACCGTCAGGACCTCACTTAAATAGTAAGGGCTCGTCCCAATAATAGTGTTTGAGACCATGAAAGAATTTATTCTTTTGTTGATAAGTCAGATCGGGTGGAAGAACTCTCGCTGCCAAGTAGTTGACATAGTGAGCGTACTAGGGAAATTTGAGCAGATACTACTTCCTCTTCTTCCTTTGTCTCGTTATTGCTACAAATTTCAAGGCTTAGTTTAATTTCATTTTCAGATTCCATTTGGGATACTAAGTGTTCATATGGAAAATCATCATTAATAGGTATAGTGTCAGGATTAAGGTTTTCTATTCTAGACAGATGGTCAGTTACAAGAGTTTTAGAGCCCAGTTTATCTTTGATCTATAAATCAAACTCCTGCAAGAGCAAGATCCATCTCAACAATCTTGGTTTGGCGTCCTATTTAGCTAGTAGGTATCTGATAGCTGTGTGATCTGTATAGATTATAATCTTCGCGCCTAATAGATAAGAACATAATTTATACAATGCAAAAACTATGGCCAAAAGTTCCTTTTTTGTAGTGGCGTAATTTATCTGTGCAGAGTCCAAGGTTCTACTTGCGTAATATATGGCATGGAGCTTCTTGTCTCTTCTTTGTCCTAGGACTGCACCTATTGCATAATCGCTTGCATCGCATATTATCTCGAATGGTAAACTCCAATCAGGTGGTTGTATGATGGGTGCGGATATAAGAGTTATTTTCAACCGTTCAAACGCCTTCAGGCAATCATCATCAAAGATGAATTCAGATTCTTTCATTAGGAGGTTTGTGAGCGGTTTAGATATCTTTTAGAAATGTTTTATGAAATGTCGGTAGAAACCGATGTGGCCTAAGAAACTTCGTATTTCTCGCACGGCCTTTGGTGGTTTGAGGTTTTCTATTACTTCAATCTTGGCTTTGTCTACTGCGATACCTCTCTCGGAAACTATGTGTCCAAGAACAATTCCTTGTTTTACCATAAAATGGCATTTCTCCCAATTCAAAACTAGGTTTACTTGCACGCATCTCTCCAATACCTTTTCTAGATTTGACAAGCATCCTTCAAAACTTTTCCCGCACACAGAGAAGTCGTCCATAAAGACTTCCATGATATCGTCTATGAAATCGGCAAAAATGGACATCATACACCTTTGGAACGTTGCTGGTGCATTACATAATCCAAACGACATTCGTCAATAAGCGAACGTACCATAAGGGCATGTGAATGTAGTCTTTTCTTGGTCATCAGGATAGATAGGAATTTGAAATAATCCTGAATAACCGTCCAAATAATAGTAGTAGGAATGCTTAGCCAATCGCTCAAGCATTTGGTTAATGAAGGGTAGAGGGAAATGTTCCTTACGAGTGGCTTTGTTTAGTTTCCTATAGTCAATGCACATTCTGACTCCACTCACGACTCTTTCTCCTATATGTTCTCCAGTTTTGTTTGTCTTGACTGTGATTCCTCCCTTTTTGGGTACGCAGTGGACTGGACTGACCCATTGACTATCAGAGATCGAATATATGACTCCTGCATTCAGAAGTTTAGCTACTTCGTCCTTTACTATAGTGCTCATAATCAGATTAATTCTTCTCTGATGTTCTCTAGATGTCTTACAGTCATCTTCCAGCATGATGTGATGCATGCAGATGGAAGGACTTATTCCTTTGATATCAATAATGTTGTATCCTAAAGCGGATGGATACTTTCGTAAAACATGTAACCGTTTTTCCGTCTCGAGTTATCCTAAGTCTGCATTAACTATCACTGGTTTCCTGAGTTCAGAATCCAAGAATTCATATCTTAGGGTTTTGGGTAAAACTTTAAGTTCCAAGTTGGGTTTCTTCGGACATGGCATATGATTTGGTGTCAGTGCTAGACATTCACTTAAACTGTCATCACGATATTCGGGACACCAATTATCATCTTCAAAAATCAAGGGCATTGGAATCTTCATAGTTTTGGAATCAGGTTCCTTTACCGACTCCATCTCTTTGACACATTAGTCTATTACGTCTAAAAGATAGCATGTATCATCGATAGTTGGGGCTTGTAGGAATTGTGTCAAGATGAATTCGACTTTTTCTTCTCCAACTTCAAAGGTTAGTTTTCCTTTCTTAACATCTATTATGGCTCCAGCAGTGGCTAAAAATGGTCTTCCCAAAATGATAGGGGTAACACTATCTTCTCTAATGTCCATAATGATGAAATTCGTAGGGATGTAGAATTGACCTATTCGTACTAGAACGTTTTCAAGGATTCCTACGGGGTATTTGACTGAACGATCCGCTAGTTGTACTGACATCTTAGTCGGACCTAATTCTCCCATGTCAAGATTCTTAGATATCGACAGGGGCATCACACTAATACTAGTGCCTAAGTCGCATAGAGCCTTGTCTATGACAAACTTACCTATGTTATAGGGGATAGAGAAGCTTCTGAGATCCTTCAGCTTTTGCGGCATTTTTTTCTGAATGATGGCGCTACACTCAGCGGTAAGTGTAACTGTCTCGTTATCCTCTATCTTCTTCTTGTTAGATAAGATTTCTTTAAGAAACTTAGCGTATGAGGGCATCTGAGTGGTAGCTTCTGTGAAAGGTATTGTGATATTTAGTTGTTTCAAAAGTTCCACAAATTTCTTGAATTGCCTTGTGCTTCTAGATTGAGTGAGTCTTTGAGGATAAGGGATTGGTGGTTTGTAATGTGGCAGAGGAACTTAAGTTTTTTCCCTTTCTACATTCTCTCCATCACCTATTTTCTCTTTCTCTTTTGGTTCGCTTTCTTTCTCAGTTGTTTTTCCAGAGCTTTGGGACATGGCTGGATTCTTAGTTCTAGGATCCTCTAGTTCGTCGTATTCAGTTCCGCTTTGCAGTATAATAGCATGAGCATGTCCTTTCGGATTTGGTTGAGGTTGACCTGGAAATGTACCAGCAGGTGCAGCGGTGGAAGCTTGTTGTTGGGCCACTTGTGAAATCTGGGTTTCTAACATCTTGTTGTGTGTGGCTAAAGCATCTACCTTATTCACTAACTATTTGATTTGCTCGCTGGTGTGAATATTTTGGTTTAGGAACTCCTTGTTGGTTTGAGCTTGAGTAGATATAAATTTTTCCATCATCATCTCGAGGTTAGACTTCCTAGGCACATTAGGAGCGGCTGCAGGTGCTTTTTGATATCCAGGTGGAACAGCTAGTGCTTGTCCAGGCACATACAATGCATTGGTATTCTTATATGAGAAATTTGGATGATTCTTCTATCCAGGGTTGTATGTGTTCGAGTAAGCATTTCATTGAGCGTAATGCACTTGGTCAGTGGGAGTTCTTGCTAAGAGTTTACATTCAGCAGCAGCATGTCCAGGTATTGTGCATATCTCACAGTTAGGAGTTATGGCAGCCACTGTGGCTGGAGGTACTGTGGTTAGGCTTTCTATGTTCTAGGCGAGAACATCCACTTTGGCATGGACGTTATCAAGACTACTGATCTCGTACATACCACCCTTCGTCGGTGCTTTCTCTCTAGGAGATTTCTCTACTTGACCTCTTTCACTTCTCCAATGGTAGTGGTTCTGGGCCATACTCTCTATGAGTGCATAAGTTGCTGCATAGGAATTATCCATAAGTGCACCACCCGCGGCGGCGTCTATCGTTAATCTCGTGTTATACAAGAGACCATTGTAAAAGGTATGGATAATTAACCATTCTTCTAACCCATGATGTGGACAAAGCCTCAACATGTCTTTATATCTTTCCCAAGCGTCGAAAAGAGACTCGTTGTCTTTTTGTCAAAAATCGCTTATTTGGGCTCTCAGCATAGTTGTCTTCAACTTATTCCAGGAGGTAACTGAGTTAGTTGGTAGAGATTGGAGCCAAGATCGGCTCTGTCTCTTAATGAAAAAGGGAAAAGACGAAGTCTTATCGCCTCTTGACTGACCCCATTTGCTTTAATTGTATTTGTGTATTGCAGAAACATGGATAGGTGTAGATTAGGGTCGTCCATTGATCCACCAGAAAACTGGTTCTGTTGTACAGCGGACAACAGAGATGGTTTGAGTTCGAAGTTGTTAGCCTCTATGGCTGGAGCAACAATGCTATTGTGTGGTTCTTCTAGCGAAGGAATAACATAAGATTTGAGCGGATGTGGTTGATCACCCATGTCTGGTTCTCCAACTAGTTCGACATAAATTGCAGATTGAGAAGAGAGTTGATTGGTACGAGGTACTCGTACGTGGCGTCTTCTAATGATAGAGCGCTCGGGTTCGGCAATTGGTAGCACTAAGTCTTCGCTTCTAGAGCGAGTACTTGGCATACAATCGGGAATGTTGCCTTAGTCTCTACAACATAACATTAAGAGTTACAATATCAACTTGTTAGTCCCCAGCAACGACGCCAAAAACTTGATCGCGACTTTATACGTCTTATAGAATCTAGACTGCAAGTATACAGTCCTATCGCGTGTAGTTTTAAATATTATCGAATCCCAATGGACTAAATGTTGATCTACCATTATCTTAGGTTACTACGTAAATCTAAGACTAATAATATAAATAATGTTTGGTTTTAGGGAACCTAACTGATTAAGATCTAGTTTAGATTCAGAATGAAAGTATCGGTATGTAATGGTCGGACTTAGGGATTTAGCAACTCATTGACTTAAGTTGTATTATCAAAACGTGTTTCAGTAGGAAATACATGTTTAAAAATCCTCTTCTCGTACTCTTGTGTTTATTGATTCAGATCCTATAATCAAACCTAAGTGAGTGCTCTCGCTGTTTCAATTAGAGTTTAAAAATAGTTTTTGAAAATAAATAAAACCTAATCAACTTAAAAGCTCTCTCTTTGTATTTTAAGTTGATGCTCAATCACTAATGTCCAGTTAAAATCTCAAACTCTCGCTTTATTGATCCTAACTTCTAATATGTACTTTACTCTCGTAACAAAACAGTTACATTAAGAACTAGTAATTGAAACCAGAAAATTAATATTTTTTTAAAACAGAATAAATCAAATGTCGTTGCTAAACCCCGTTGGCTATATGATCCTACATACCGATAACTAAATTTAGCCTAACATGTTAAACGATTCATTATAAGCATGATGATAAGCAGACGATTCGGATAAAACATGCGGATAAATCAGGCATATAATAGATAAACAATTAATTTAGCCAATAAATAAATAAATGAACAATTAAATAAACCAATAAATAATTTAATTAAAATAAGCCTGAAAATAAAAGGCGGAATATTTGGCAAGCTCCAGGAGTCTCCCACAAGTCGATGAGATCTTCCATTCGTTCGAAAATTCAAAAGCGATGAAAGAAATAAAAAATGCGCAACTCTAACGTAAGGTTAGAATTGGCAAAGGAACTAATAAATCAAAACTAGAAATTAAATGAAATTGGAAATAAAATTGAAACTGGAAAGTAAAACTGACAGAGTAACGATATAAAATTGTAGAAAAAAATTGTGTTTGAAATGAAATATGGCAGCCTATTTATAGAGGTAGTGGCACGCTTGGAAACAGAGCTGTTGAGATTTTCTCGCCTCCTATTTCTCCTCCGTAGCAGTCGCTACGGAGCTGGCTGAGTCACGCGTAATGGTCGCCACAACTTGCCTTAGTGAGGAAGCTTCGCCCCTAGTTCGTGACGGTCGTTAAGGTTTGCTGGAAGGGGTGTAACAGTTGTTACATCCTTGGGTTTGGTGAGAAGCGTGTGGAAGTGGGTTGGGCCTGCTTCCTTAATTCATTTTTTCTTTTTGCTTCCTTCACACCCCCTATTTCTTGTCATACACCTGTTTACAGTGATTTCTCGCAAACAACAGCTAGTCTTCCAAATTACTAGTTTTGGTTACTTGCATGATCGACTAAATTGATCCTAGGACATGTGTCATAATTAATTATGTCTGAGTTAAGTTTCATGTTCATATTTGTTATTTTATACATTTGCATCTTCAATGTATAATACAAGAATCTTAAAGTAATTCTATGAATTTGTTTGGTAACAATCTCTTATGTAACGAAATACTGACAAGATAATGTTTAAACTAATGATTGACTTCGATTCGAGAAAAAACTTTGAAAGTTAAACGTAAGACTTTGTAAAGTAAAGTGGATAAAAGATGTAAAAGACTTTGACAAGAAAGTAAAAGTTTTTGGAAAAAGTAAATGTTGATCGAAATGTAAAGGAAAACGAAAAGACTTAAAAGAATGAAAACTGTAAAGACAAGATGAAAGTAAATAACTTGAATTTAAACTGTAAAAAGCATAATGATGGTGTTCTATACGTACATGGTATCTGCAACTCTTTTCCCTGAATCAATCGGTAATTTGAGTATATAAGATTTTTTAGTACAAAAATGAACACCCAAATTTTAACATTAGAACATCTATTTATACTACTTCGACCCTAACGGTCTTACTCTAGAATCATGCCACGTTCGAAGCTTGCATGCCTCTTACAATCAGTGGCTTCCACGCGTCTTCCAAGAATGACGCCTTTTATTTGAATTTTGAATTCTTGGAACAGACTCAGTAATCTCAAGTCTTTCGATTTGAATTCAGAAAACTCTTCGCTGGACCGCTTCAATCCTTTAAGTCAAATCTTTATAATAACACAGGATATTAGAAATCGAAGTCCTTTATTAGCTAATCTCCAGTCGAAATCGAAATATTTCTAAAGTAACAATTCTAACTCTTCAACCAATTGTCTCTCATTCAAAACTCCTTGTTGATCAGCCAAATTATTCATCTTTGGACCTCATTCGAATGAACATGTACCTAATAATAAGCATTTCTTCAACAAAGTAGTCTCATCGAAATTACCAACTAACAACACCACACACTTCAATAAATACTTCTATTTTATGGACTTCGAGTATGATTTATCCGTCTTTTCCCGACTGTTTTCACACATGCCTTATAATTGGTAAAAACCTGAAAACATAGAAAATACTGGCATAATACGAATAAAGAGTAATTTAATTAATTAAAATGCGGATAAAAATCATATAAATCGATCCAAATAATCGATATATTTTCTTGTTATCAAGTCTCGCTCTATCCTCCTTCTTAGAAGAGAACTTCAAGGAACACCTCTCAACATGAACCTCATTCACCTTATTGTAATCCTCCTTCTTAGAAGAGAACTTCAAGGAACACCTCTCAACATGAACCTCATTCACCTGATTGTTCGCTACCACATCTGCAAACGACCTCTTACCCCTCAAAGTATTAGAGTTGAATATGTTCCACCGTTGATTGTCTTTTCGGACCTCCTAAACTTAAATAATGCGAACCTTCCCCTTTGAATCTTCCCACCTCTTCCTTACTCTCGTTCCTCTCATACCTCGGAATAGTGACGTGTATTTTCTTCCCTGATAAGAACGTTATTCAACCTTACTGCCAACAATGTTGCACCCTCCACTTTTGTGAATCTTGCAAAACCGAACCTCTTGTTAATACTGTTCCGTTTGGGAGCTATTACTACTTCAACAACCTTCCCAATACATCCAAAGAGCTAGTAGAAATCCTTAGTCTTACTGTGATCCGGAAACTCTGAGAAGTACATTGAAATGGTAACGACACCATCAGCTCTCCTAACCGCCGAAAAGATGTCCCAGTGTGGAACTCAATTTCTAAAAACTATCTCCTTCGCCTCCTTCCAACCTCCGACACGATGAGGGGCACCGTCGTTCATGGAGAGAGGGCCAAAACTTAAGTCCCTTTAAGAGAGAAGGCGAAGAATAAGTTATTGAGAGAGAATTTATATGTAGAGTTTAGTTGAATATGTAACAATTATTCAATTATTTAATATTGTATCATTTTTAGAGTAATTTTAAAATTTTAAAATAAATATAAATTTTGAATCGATTTTGTGCACATTCCCATTTTTCTTATTTTTGTAAAATTGAAATACCGCTTCATATTAAGTGTCAATATTCAATTTTGTTATTTTTTTATTGATTTACACACTTTCTTCTCCAAAATTTATTTTTATTTTCTTTTAAAATTTTCTCCTCTCATTGTGTTTCACAAATTCAACTGAGGGGACCTACTTTAAATACTCAAATAAATAATGAAATTGAAACACTAACTTTTACTTTTCAACTTCTATTTTCAAGCAGATAATAAAACAAGTTGCAGAAAATCATAAAGGAAAATTTCATAAAAGGAATTACTTTATGTTTTTAGATAAAAAAACATAATAGTCTTTAATTTTATGCTGATAACGGTAAACAAACATAAAAGAGCCAGTCAAAATGACCTATTATATTTTCTTGGTTAGATTCATTTAAATTAAAATTAATTATTATAACATTTGAAAGCAGCAACAATATTGTAAATTTCGAAAAGCTGTGTGATATATTTACTCAAACATTATCCAGTGATATCATAAACAAATAATCAGTTGATTTGTTAATTTCTCCATGGAAAAGATAACTGTTTTGAAGGTTGATGTGGATTGTTTTAAATGCAAAAAGAAACTTATCAAAGCTGTTTCATCTCTTCAAGGTAATTAACCCAAACATTAGCCCTTAATCTTCCTTCTGACCTCTCTTCTCTTTTTTAAGGATTGATATACCGTTTAATATTTTGAGTAGGAACATATGTTTTGTGGTTAAATTATTTGAGAAAAATATGGTATATTTTTTGAAAACTAAGAAAGAATATATGTTAGCATTGCATCTGCCTCCTTTAAAGACAAATGCATGTTGAGAATTGCTCTCTAAGGTGATACACATCAATGGAATATCAATTACTAATTTTCCATCTTTAAATATAAGATTTCAAATAAAATAGTTTTTTTTATTTGTAAATATAGTCCTCAATCACCATAAATATTATTATTATTATTTATGGATTGTATGTTTAAAATTATTAATAATTTTAGTTTTAATTATGTTTGCATGTATGTTTAAAAATAATTTTTTAAAAAAATTATGTTGAAAATTAAAATTTATTTTGATTAGTTTAAAAAATTATTTTTAATAAAAAAGAGATAAATATAAAATCTTTTTTATGATTTTAAACAAACACAGAATAGCTTATGTTTTTCCTAAAGACCATTACAAAATTTATCTCTAAATTATTCATATGAAAATTACTTTAATTTTAATTTATAACAAACCCACCTTTAATCTATTGTTTGAATTAACTTGTTATTACTTTTGATTGAATTGTAGGGATAGATGAAATAGAAATTGATGAAGGGGAAGGAACAATGACTATAGTAGGGAATGCTGACCCGTATGACATAATAGTTAGAATTAAGAAAGTTAGGAAAAGTGCTAAAGTTCTGAGTATTGGGCCTCCTCTTGTCTCATCTCCTCCAAAACAAGATTCTCCCAAGAAGCCCAAGGAAAATAAAAAGCCTAAGGAAAACAAAAAGCCCAAGGAAAATAAAAAGCCCAAAGAAAAGCCTAAGGAAAAAGTTGAAGAAAATAATAAGTCTGAAGCAGTAGTGACTGAGTATATGGTGATGCCTCCTCCTCAGTACTACCACCATGCCCAACCATTTGCTGTGTTACACATGACTAGGTGGGATGAGCCCGATACATCTTGCACTATTATGTGATGTTTTAAGGATGTACCGATGTTACAAGTTTAAAAAAACTGTCTACCATCGCGAAAACGGTTGCAGTAAAATAATATTGGCTGTGTAGCAAATATTGATATTGTTATTTACTGTTTTTTTATTAAATAAATTATTATTAATTTATATCACCTCGACCACAATCAATATCGGGATACATGTACCATCAATGTGGTGATGATAGTGCTAATATTAGCGAGTTTCAGTCCAAATATTCATTTAGTCACAAGACTTGGATATTTTTTTGTCTATAACCCACACCGTGGCAACGTAATCTTCAAGTAATTTGGATAAGCTTTGTTATAGTGACTAATGGAAAAAGAAACAGAGAATCAGAATATGATGATCCACTAGCTCTGCTCTGAAGCCAAAAAGCATCACCCAATTATTCACCTCTTTCCTCCAATAACATTTCTCTGCCTCTCAAAAACAAGTTTGGCCATATTAATTTAGGTGCACTGAACACAAAAGTTAACATAAAGACAAAAACAATGACAGTGTACTATGACACGTTTTGAATACATAGTTTTAGGGCCACTAGAATTTTTTAGTACTAGTACAATCCAATTCAACACTGTTATTTATGCAAGTTATTATTCACTGAAAACATAAAATAAAAGCATCTTATACGAGCACCATTCCTTTTCATAGGACAAAAACAAAATGTTCACTAAGAAATTTCGGACTCAGATTCTTTTGCCTGTCGTTTTCTTATAATTGTTTGTGTGTTCGACACATGTTGGAAAATTTGTTTAAAGTATAGTACTTATAATCAAACCAAATAAAACTATGATCGACAGTCGTGGAAGGAACTAGATCTAGATAGCTTTTCAAGGTTTCCTTTTCTATAAATGTTTTTTTTTTTAATTCTTAATTATGTTATTTGTTGGCAAATAAATCCATACAAGTTTGGTCATGTTTGAGCATGCTAGATTATACAAATCTGAGTGAGCCAATATTTAATTCACTTTGCCGAAAGTTGTTGAGCTGGGATGTGGACACATTTGTGAATTTCATATATATGAGCCGAATAACTAGTAAAAGAAATAGATTATTTGCATATACATAGTGATGTGTGTACAATGACATAAAGTTAACCTAATAAAATATATTGGTGAGGTAAAGTGAATGCAGAAAATGAAAAATTCAAATGTTATAAAACAATATTAAAGTTTGATACAAGAAGAATATTCTTGGAGCTAAATTGAAACTACAAGTGGAAGATTGTAGAAAGTAAATGTAAACCCACAAAATTATTCCAAGTTTAAATCATTTTGAATATTACTTTTTTTAAGGTCAATACCATCACAATGATCGTGTTGAATACGCCAAAACCCTTGGTCATGAGTAGGTTCAAATATATTAAGATTGAGATGAGAACAACCATACAAATAAGATACAAATATATTACATTTTAATTTAAAAACTCTTAGGGTAATGTGTAAAGGTATGAATTGGATATTTTAAAACTTCTTTTTAGAATTTTGAAAAGGCAAAAATATTTTTTCGTTCGGTTTTGACATTCCACCGACGAATATGACGTTTTTTCCATCTCAATTTTTACATAAAATTGACAGGTAAAATACGATTGAGTTTATTAAGTTTAATGTGCATTTATTACAAGAAAAGCATTCCCTAACGATATGATATAGCGACGTGATTATCACGTGGGTAATAAATGCTTGTTGCGACGTGATTATTGTAACACCCCAAATCTACCCATAGAATATTATTCAAATCAGAGTGCGGAAAAGATAATCACACAAAGGATGTCACAATTTCTTCGCAAAACAACATGCATTTAGTCACAACTATACAGATACATAACACTTAGATCATGGATGAACTTATAACAACACTTTTCAATTATTTCAGTTAATCAATCTAAACCACAGAATCATAATTCTTCAATAATAACAATAATACATCTTTTATTCAACCTCAAAACATTTCACAATATTATTAACATTATTTAACTTCACTTAGCATAATTATTCAACTAAACCAACTTCGAGAATCAACATGATCAAGTATTCACATTATTCATAAACTTCAACAATTTAAGCAACTACAACAAATTAAGCAAACAACGTTCATCCCCCCGAGTTTTACGTATCAGAGCAATTGACACTGACTTGAATTAACCGCAACTAACTCTTCACACTTGGATACCTGCACGTTACCAGTATAAATGCAACGGCGAAACAAATGAAAGGGGTGAGATATCCAACAATATAAACAAGTGTATGATAAATAATATGCTAGGATTAAATCATACAAAATTATCACATCGCAATAAGGACATCACAATTAACAACATCATAATTCACTTCACATCACGACCATTATACTTATGCAACACGACATGAGACACAACCGTGCATATGCATGTGGTACCAACAGAGCTTCAACCCTCTTCACTAATTGCCAATTAATAGAGGCACAAGGCATAAACCTTCTTCATAATTCCGCCAATACAGGCCTTCACAAATGCAAATGAAATGCGATGCTAACAACATAACAAATTCTCTTCACGAGGCATATGCCTATATCACTACTTCACTGGCCATAGGCCTAAAATATCATCAACATAATCCACAATAATTCACAACAACATTATTTCATCTTCACCTCACAACATCGCAATGTCACAACTATTCAGTATCAACATAGAAACATCCTGCAACTTCACATAATTCAACAACACACAACAATAATATACTTTACTGATAATTCACAAACAAAGTAACAATACCACGTATTCAACACAATTACAACAAAATAAAATAATAAAATTCACCTACTAATCTATCTCAGTTACCCTGCCAGTTTTTATTAAATTCCGGACAATTAATTATACCGCTTAATTCGGCTAACCCGTACTGTTAGTCAGCATATTTCACATAATTTCACAAAAACAACACCACCACAATTATCTACTAATTAAGCTTAGTTACCCGGTAAATTCTCATCCAATTCTGAGCAACTAAATATACCGCTTAATTTTGGCTAACTGTCTAAATTTTGGGACTGTTTCTATTCCCTGCATTATTAAAATTACTCTATTATACTGAATCCTTCTAGAGGCAATATCAGAAGTTTCTACTTTTGACCATCAGAACTTCTGCTTCATCAGAACTTCTGCACCATCAAAACTTCTGCACCCTCAGAACCTCTGCACCATCAGAACTTCTGCTTCATCAGAACTTCTGCACCATCAGAACTTCTGCACCATCAGAACTTCTACTTCATCACTTCTACTTCTGACCATCAGAACTTCTGACCACCACTTCTACTTTTGACCATCGCTTCTACTTCTGACCATCACTTCTACTTCTGACCATCAGAACTTCTAACCATCACTTTTACTTCTAACCATCAGAACTTATGACCATCACTTCTACTTCTAACCATCAGAACTTCTGACCATCGCTTCTACTTCTGACCATCACTTTTACTTCTAACCATCAAAACTTATGACCATCGCTTCTACTTCTAACCATCAGAACTTCTGACCATCACTTCTACTAGCATGTACCAATTACTAAACATCTCTGCTACCATTCTAATTCTGCTACACATTACTTTTTTGTTATTTGAAATACTTTTGCTTCATAAACCAATCTGTCACTAAATTAATTTCCATCCTGCTACTAATAAGTATGTACCAACCATGTATTTCATTACTAAACCTACTTCCAAAATACTCTGCTACCTTAATAATAATATGTTATTTACTACTACAAAATACCTCTGCTAATTTATTCTCATTTTGCTGCCAATTGCCACTACACTTCTATTTAGTACCACAAGAATTATATCTGCTAATTTAATACTGCACCTGTTATTAAAAGTGACTCTGCTATATTATACTTCTGCTACATAAAAACCAACTACTAGCTTGATAGCACAATACTCCCTACTATTAAATATCATCTCTACTAAAATTAATAGTGTTTTGCCTATAAAATAGTTCTGCTATTTTTTTCTTCATTTTAACACCGCTATCAAACACTTTATCAATTCACAACAACCAACCCCGCCATGATTTTGCAGCAACACAAATATTACACACAACATCAATTACGACAATCAGACCTCAACAGCGACAATTCTTATCAACTCCAAAACATTACAACAATAACATAAAACGTAGAGTAGTAATTTTATACAATCCAAACCCCACATATGATTCATCATAAACCCGCTTAAGAGTTAGAACCTCACCCTTACCTAGATTCAAAGACAGTTCAACTCCCGATCGAAATCTTAATCTCCGGTTCTGGCACTTCTCGTATCCTCTCTTCCAAACCCTCGTGCTTCCCAATTCCTTGTTCTTGTTTTGTTTTCTTTTCTACGTGAAAACCTAATTCCTATTACTACTACTATTATATAAAACCTAATATTTTATCATTAATTAATAAATCAATTATTATTTCTCCCATGAATTCTTATTGGGCCAATTCTACACCTCATTTCTAATACTTCTAACACCAAATAGATCCAGCTAAATAACTTATTAATCTATACTTATTTCTAATATTATTTCCAATAATATTTTACAGCTAAAATTAATTCATCACTAAATTAATTCCAACTTCCGATAATTTGGTTATAATTAAATTTCTGGGCGTTACAACTATCACGTCTATCTTTTTTTATAATAAAAAAATAAACCCAATGTCTTATTCAGAGAAGTCAGACCTTTTTTTTTGAAACAATATGTTGCGACGTATTACCCACGTCGCCATCTAAAAGTTAATAATAAAATAAAAATTATTTGTAACATATAGATGGAGGGAGGTTTGAAATTTTTTAAAATTTAGTTGTGACGTGATATCCACGTCGCAACATTTACGGGGGAAAATAAATATGACACAAATTTGATTGGTACAACGTTGACAAACTGTGACTTTAAGTATTTTTACCATGGGAGTGTTGCGACGTGAATCTCACGTGGCAAGGTTGCGACGTGATATTCACGTCGCTACGTGGCGTATAAATCTAACACTTCATTATAACATCGTCTTCTTCACCTTCACCACCGTATCTTGTTATTCTTCCTCCATTTCCTTTATACACTAAAATTTTCTTAAATTCTCCCAAATCTTCTCCCAAATAATTCCTAATTTTATTTTCAAGAATCTAAAAGGTAATTATCTATTGTTTTTATTATTTAATTTCAATTCTTTTTATTCGGTATATATTATTTTAATTAAGATTTTAATGAGTTCTGTTTTGTTAAATTTGAAGAGTATTTCAAGAAGAAGAATATTAGAAGAACATTGAGGAAGATCATTGATGAAGAAGATTGATTGAAAAGGTATTTATGCAATTTATTTTATAATTTTATATATATATTAGAATTTTATTTAATATGTATATATTCTGTTTATTTATATTCTATTTTTTTTTAATTAGGATGTTTTATTTTTTTAATTGTATATATTCAGTTTTTAATTAGGATATTCTAAAAAAATAATAATTAGAAAACAATTAAAAACAGAAACAGAAACATATATTTTAAATTAGATTAGTAATAATTTTTAATATTAGTATTAGTTTTTAATATATGTATTTTAAACAAAAACAGAAACAGTTAAATTAGTATTAGTTTTTAATATATGTATTAAAATAAACAAAATTTTTATATATTTTAAAATAATATTTTTTTAAAACAGAAATTAATAAATCTTTTTTTAACATGTATATATTTTAAAACAGAAATTTATATTTTATTTATAACATTAGTATTAGTTTTTAATTTAAATGTTAAAAAACAAAACAAAAATATATATATATACATACATACATATATATATATATATATATATATATATATATATATATATATATATATATATATATATATATATATATATATATATATATATATATATATATTAAAATAAGAATTTTAAAAACGAATTTTTTATATATATTAAATAATAATTTTAAAAACAGAATTTAAAAAGTATGTATTATATTTATTATATATATATATATATATATATATATATATATATATATATATATATATATATATATATATATATATATATATATATATATATATATATATATATATATATATATATATATATATATATATATATATATATATATATATATATATATATATATATATATATATATATATATATATATATATATATATATATATATATATATATTAAAATAATAATTTTATTATTAGTTTTAAAACAGAATATATTATTAAAAATAATATATATTTTTATGTTAATGATCATGAAAAATAATTTAATATATATTAATGAAAAATATTTAGATGAATTTAATAGTATAATATTTAGGTGAATATTTTTATCATAATCAAAATATTTTAAAAAATGAAATATGTCTTTTTTTTTAAATAGAAAAATTTATGTATTTAAAAAAATTATATATTAAAAGTAGAATATAATAAAACTAAAATATATTTGTTAAGAGTAGTATTAATTAAAATAAAATAAAAGTAGTAAGAATTAAACATAACATTTTAAATAAAGGTTATTATATGTTTATTATATTTAAAATAAAATACATTAAAAATGTTTATAATCTAAGCTAAGTTAAGGGTTTCCATTAAATATATTTATAAAATGTGTAGTTAAAAAATAATAACTTTATGGTTAACATATGTTCAATACATTTAATATTCAATGTTTATCAATTGTTTAGTTTATATATTTTTAAGAATAGTATTTTTAAATAATAGTATGTTTATTAAATAATATTTTTAAGAATAGTAAATATTAAATAGTATACGTTTAAAAATATTATTATGTTGATTAATATTTCTAATTAAAAAGAAAACGATTGTATAAATGTGCAGTATGAAATATTATCAGTATTATCGTAGTTGGATGTACGATAGAACATTTCCAGGAAGACATGGACTTAAACTCAATTTTATAGTAGGAGTTGATGGATTTATCACGTGGGCGTTTGCTCAGGAATGTTATCGAAGCGACGGAGGAGTTAGGTGTCCCTGTCTTAAATGTGAATGTAGACCAATAATTAGTGACTCAGAGGAAGTAACACGCCATTTGTATAGAAGGGGTTTCATTGAAAATTATTGGGTTTGGACGTATAAGTGTGAAGAACTGCCGAATAACGTACCAGAGACTAGCAATGTGCATGCTTCAAGTAGTAGGCCGACTATGGAATATGAGGAGAACTTTAATTTGATCGGTGACATGGTTGAGGATGCTTTTGGTGTGAACGTGACATATAATGAACCTGGAGATTTTGACGGGGAAGAGTTTCCGAATGAGGAAGCGCAGAGATTTTATCAATTGTTGAATGAGATGAATACGCCGTTGTTTGAGGGGTTGTCAGACTCAAAGCTATCAATGTATGTGAGATTATTGGCCGCCAAGTCAAATTGGAATGTTTATGATCAGTGTCTGGAACATTTCGCAAAAATGATCTTGGATTCCACCGCAGCAAAAGACAACTTGCCTACAAGTTATTATGATGCAAAGAAGTGGGTGTCGAAGTTGGGTTTAAAAGTAAGAAAGATTGATTGTTGCATTAACGGTTGCATGTTGTTTTATGACAATGAGTTTGGTACTCAAGATGGATCGTTAGAGAAGTGTAAGTTTTGTAGTAGTCTGAGATATCAAGTTCGCAGTAGAGCCGTTAACACCAAGCAAAAGCGTGTAGCAGTAAAATCCATGTTTTATCTTCCGATAATACCAAGGTTAAAAAGAATGTTTGCTTCAATGCACAGTGCAAGTCAAATGACATGGCATCATATAAACCAAATAAGTTTAGGCACTATGTGACATCCATCTGATGGCGAGGCATGGAAGCACTTTGATCGGACACATTCAGATTTTGCTACAGAACCTAGAAATATCAGGCTTGGATTATGCTCTGATGATTTTTCCCCATACGTGCAAGCGTCGGGAAGTGCGTATTCTTGTTGGCCAGTTATTGTAACCCCTTATAACCTCCCTCCTGAGATGTGCATCACAAAACCATACATGTTTTTGACGTGCGTCATACCAGGTCCGCACAGTCCAAAAGTCGAAATTGATGTGTACTTACAACCTTTAATTGATGATTTGAAGAGGTTGTGGATTGGAGAATGGACTTATGATATATCCCGTAAATAGAAATTTACATTGCGAGCTGTCTTGATGTGGACCATTAATGACTTTCCAGCATATGGCATGTTGTCTGGTTGGGGTACGCATGGCAAAATGGGTTGTCCATATTGCATGGAATACACTAAAGCGTTTACGTTGGATAAAGGGGGAAAAGCTCATGGTTTGACTGTCACCGCAGATTCCTACCAATGAATCATCCTTATAGAAGAAACAAGACAAATTTTTAAAAATATAAACGAGTGGAGGATTCAGCATCCCACATCCCAGACAGACCGGAGGATCCAACACCCCACATCCCACACATGTACCTGCATGTGAGATTGACGGTGATGCAGATGTGGCAGCTGATGAGATAGATGGAGCTCATCTTTGTGGGAGAGATGATCCGAGTGAGATTCATGTCATTCACGGGAGGTTTTGGATTTGCCCCGAAGGAAGCAACTAAGTTTCTTATTTATAAACTTTTATTTAAGTACGTATTCATTTTCATTTTTTGTATAAATTTATAATTAATATTGTTAATTCAAAATCTTGTTGTTTAGTTTCGCGCCGAGTCGGATTGCTGCCAAGGTTGTAAATTATATAATTAAGCAAATGTATAAATCATTTTGGAGGAACTTTGGCGAGGTTACAAATAAAAAAGAATGGTTTAAAAAATTTAAGGTATTGTTATTTATTTAAGTTGTAAATTTAATTTATTTTTTTAGTTATTGTTATTTAAATGACATTTTCATTATAATTACTTAACTTTTTATTTTATTGTCATACAACATTGCAGGAAAAATGTGTGTGGGATCCGTTGAACGAGAAAATGATTGAAAAAAACTAGTATAGCAGAACCTCTAGAAGATTTTCTGATATAATGCGGCGGGTTAGGAAGAATTATGAGCTTCATGGTATCCGTCCTAACTGGATAGGCGTAGAGGTTTTCGACGAACTTCTTACATATTGGGGTTCGCCGGAATTCAAGGCTAAATCAGAAACTTTTAAGAAGATGAGGGCATCCGAAAAGGGGGGATGTATCAACACTGTTGGAAGTATTAGTACTGTGGAGCATGTTCGGAGAATGGTAAAAATTACTAATTTTTAAGTTATATTTTTATTCATAATATATTTTACTAATTAATTTTAATTTTATTATTTAGACTAAGGAGTTGGGGAGACCACCATTGATCATTGAGTTGATTACGAGGACTCGGACAAAGAGATCGAGAGGTTTTGTCGACGAGCGCATGCAAAGAGCTTTTGTAAGTAATTTAATTTATGTTATTATTATTTTTAATTTAATAAAAAAAATTGTGACATTATTTTCACGTGGCAACCTATAAATTGTGGCGTGAATATCATGTGGCAACTGATAAATTGCCACGTGAAAATCACGTGGCAATTCATAAGTTGCGGCGTGAAAATCACGTGGCAACTTTTTAATATATTTTAATATATTATAATTTAATATATACATATATTAATTTAATATAATTTATATATATATATATATATATATATATATATATATATATATATAAATATTTAATATGATTTAATATGTGCAGGATGATTATCAGACATTGCTTGCAATTTTCTGG
This sequence comes from Vicia sativa, assembly GCA_021764765.1. NCBI lineage: Eukaryota > Viridiplantae > Streptophyta > Magnoliopsida > Fabales > Fabaceae > Vicia > Vicia sativa. Next base: position 103,470,646 of record CM038792.1, read on the forward strand.
AAAACAATCCTCAATATAGGCCAGCAGAGGGTGAGCCGCTTAATGGTGATGTTGATTTTTATATTTGGAATGAAGTAGTTAATGAAAAAGGGCCTAATGGTTGCTTTTTTGCGGGTGGAAATTAGGAGGCCGGCTTGAGAGTTGGTGATCAAAATCTCTTTCAACGACTTAGAGATGGAGAGGGAGGGTCGCGTCAGCCAAATCTGACACGGGATCAACTTGAAACAGTAAGACAATTGGCGGCAAGTGATGTGAGACGCGAAATGGAGGACCAAATGGCGACAATGAGACAAGAACAAGAGCAACAGTTGGAGATGATGCAGAAAAGACAATTTGATGGAGGAGCAGATGAGACGATTTATGCAAGGAAGTGGAAATCAAAATGTTCCTGATCAAGAGCCAGATGATGACGGAAATGATGATTTTGATCTTGATAATTATCCGGGTGAAGATGCCCCGTGAAAACATTCCATTTATTTTGTTTTTAAATTTGGATTTATATAAATTTAATTATATAAAATTTTATTATATGAATATATAATTATATAATTTTATTATATAAATTTTATTATATAAATTTTATTATATAAATTTTATTATATAAATTTTATTATGTAAATTAATTAATATAAAAATAATTATTAGTAATTAATTTTAAATTAAAAAAACGTAAAAGGTAGCGACGTGAGTTACATGTCACAAAGTTGTGACATGTTTCTCACGTCGCTACTAAAGCTGTTGTAGTGCCTGTCACGCTTGCTATGCATGTTCCCCGAATAACTATGTTGCGACGTGAATACCACGTCACAACTTTGTGACATGGGAAACACGTCGCAACAAATTTGCCACTTGTTCCCCAGCGACATAATTACCCACGTCGCTGCTTATTGTTTGTGACGTAATTTTTCATGTTGTCACATTATTTTCACGTCGCTAATGAGCGTTTTTTTTTTGTAGTGATTGTTTATTTCACTAAACCCTAACTTAACATATAACGTCTCAAAATTGGTTTGAAAAATAATTATATGAACAATTGTGTTATATTTGAAGAACAACTTACATTAATCATTGATTTTAAAGCATTATGTAACTCATCATTCATCTAAGATTCTTTTGTGATAAAAATCTCTTCAATGTTTCAAGTTCTTTATTAAAAACTTTCTTTTCTACTAATTAATTCTTGAAAGCATAAAATTTGATAATTTGAAAAATAAACTAGTATGAAAGAAAGTTGAACAAAAATAGAAGTATTGGATATATTTTAACCATAAAAGAGTATGAGATAAAAGATGAGTTGTAGAATACTAGAAAATCATTAATCAATGTAAGATATATTTCTAATACAACATAATCTTTCATATGATTATTTCTAAAATCAATTTAATAGATTATATGTTCAAATATGACTTAATTGGTTAAACAAACAATCAACATTAGATATGATAAACTCAACTTGGTTGAACAAGATGATAGACGCACAAAGAATCACAAAAAAAATATAAACTCAATATCAATATCAATTTAAAAATCAAACTAAATAACAACTAAACTACAATATATATATATATATATATATATATATATATATATATATATATATATATATATATATATATATATATATATATATATATATATATATATTTCATAATTTAAGGTAGTAGAACAACTAAATAATATCAACAACATATAATCTTTAGACTCAACACCACCAACAACAAGATAAAACCTATATCATAAATATGTTTAAACAACAACAATATAAAACCTACGGTTCCGGGTCTCAATAACTAGTCTTAGCAACAACAACATCAATAAACCTATAACATAAATATGTTTAAACAACAAAATAATAACAAGATAAAACCTCTAAGGTTTTTTATCTCAACAACAACAATTACAATATGATTAATGATTAATGATGTACCAGATCTTTGAAGAGGAAGTGAAAAAAAAATGATTTGGATCTCCGAAGAAGAAATGAGAGTCCTGAACACATATCTTCTTCGTGTATATATATATATATATATATATATATATATATATATATATATATATATATATATATATATATATATATATATATATATATATATATATATATATATATATATATATATATATATATATATATATATATATATATATATGAGGATCAAATTACACCAACTAGTTACACCAACTATTACACTCATTATTAGTCGTTGATTTTATTTTGATCTAATGGTTATCAAATGACTAGTTAATGCTCATATCACACATTTAAATAGCCTCATCTTATTTAGGTAATAAATCAATTCTATTTTATAAAATCTTAAAATCATACTTTTATAATAAATTTTTTTTATCCTCATGTAATTCTTCATATAACTTTTTTTTCTAAAAACAATGATAGTTTAAATATAATTTTAAAAAAACAGTCATAATTCATAATAAATAATAGTTTTTATTATTTTTTTAAAAAAATAAAAATAAAAATCTTTTCTTTTTACTTATACTAAGTTAGATGAATTTTTTATTAGAGTAAAATTTATCTAATTAAATAAATAAATAATAAGTATATAATTAGAGTACTATGTAAGTTGATTCTTATTAATATTTCTTAAATCATTTTTACAATCTTTTATTATACATTTCACCTTTAGTGACAAATAAATTTATTTTTAAACAAATTTTACTATCTGTTTTTATTTATTTTAATAAATTATATTCTCCTCACTTATGAAAAACTAGAATATTTGATAAGATTTTAAATAGAGTATAAAATAATATTAAAAAATTATGTAAATAAATAGAAGAAAAAAACTCAAATAATGAGTGCATAGTAGTTAAGTTGTAAATTGAAAAATAAATATAAAGTGGATAATGAAATCGATAAAATTTTCGCTTATTTATAAATACTATTTTACTTTTTTATTTTAATTTCACAACAAAATTTATATATACTTGTTATTTATTTATTTAATTTTTATAGCCAATTTGAGTGTTATTTTGTACTCTAATTAAAAGTTTATCAACTTACTTTAAGTAAAAAGAAAAAAAAATTATTTTAAATAATTATTATTTTAAAATAATAAGAACCGTTTTTTATTATGAATTATGATTATTTTTTAAAATTATATTTTGATTTACATTGTTTTTTTTTTAAAAAAAATATATGAAGAATTACATGAGTGATTAGAAAAAGTGAGAAAAAAATTTTATTTTATAAAAGTATTATGATTTTATGATTTTATAAAATAGAATTGATTTATTACCTAAATAAGATGAGACTATTTGAATGTATGATATGAGCATTAACTAATCACATAATAACCATTAGATCAAAACAATATCAACGATTAATAATGAGTGTAATAGTTAGTGTAACTAGTTGGTGTAATTTCTCTCTCTCTCTCTCTCTCTCTCTCTATATATATATATATATATATATATATATATATATATATATATATATATATATATATATATATATATATATATATATATATATTGAAGATGATATGAGTTTACGACTCTCGTTATTTTGGGCTCTCTTTTTAATGGTTCGTCGTTAGGGTTATGTCTGTGTTTCTCACCAAAGTGAAACTTAAATCTAAAATTGACGAATTTTTAGATTAAAAATAAAATATTCAAGAAGACGCCACTTTTAATGGAATAAACACATAATATGAAATTGTTGGAATTTGAAGCATGTACCATGAAATAGTTTACCCTTTGATTTTTATTAAAAAAATAGACGGGATAAATTTCATATTTTTTTAAGAAAAAATACATGGCGCATCAAATGAGTATACCTCGATTTTTTGATATATGAGGTGAAATCATTGTCATGAAAAGTAGTTTTTCTAGTAGCGACAAATGGGGTAGGTAGAACTTCATTTAAATCAGAATTAGGCGATTTTTCCCTCCAGCGTATCAATTATCGTTTGATTCAATCTGACAACTTTTTGTATGGTACGCCGCATCATACACGAGTAGCTTACATCCTCTTAATATATAAGGGTAAACTATGTAATTTCAGGTTACAACTTCACGATCTCACCTTTCATTTCTAGTTCCTAACCGAACTATGACGCAATATCTAATCTCTTGTAACAGATGTAACCAATTAACATAACCCTATAACTGGTTACCACCATGTACCCCTTTTAAAAATTATAAATAAAACCAAAAAATCAACCTTGTAACCAGTTTACACAATAGTGTAACCGGTTACATTCAATAAAATTTTGAAATTTTTTTAAACCTGAAGGCATGACAGAATGAACCATACATTCAACAGATAATAACTTGAACATAATAATATGAGCATAATACTATACATGTATTTAACCATGAAGAACATCAAATATATGTTAATTCACACATGAATTTTTGAATTAAATCATGAAATACCATAAAGCCGAAGATCCAAAGAAATACAAGTTAAATTGGGTTCATGGATTTGAAGATTTTTCGAACACCCAAATGCAAATAACACGAAATCAATAGTGATAAAGAACACAAGTATTTTATCTCTGTTCATTGTTAACTAAGCTACCTCCAGTCCACCCACCAAGGTGATTTATCATTATCAAAATAACTTAATCCCCTAATCAAAAAATTTGATTACAACACAAAGACTACCCATAAATGTCTTCTCAAGGATTCTGACTATACCCTAGCCTCACAAGGAAATTAACTCAAAAACAACATGTCAATGACTTCTCGATTAATCTAACTAAACACTTATCCACTAAAGAAAATTAACCAACTGGTTAATATTACAAGGTTTTGTGTTTACAAAGTGCTTCTTAAAAAGCATATACACACAATTTCAATACAATAATATATTTACAAAGAATGAAAGTTATAAAACTTTTAAGATGATAATGACTTTCTTCTTTGTATTGCTTCTCAACTTTGAGTTCTCAGTGTTTTTCTCTTGACTTTCGTTTCTTTAAATATGTATGTTGTCGTTCTTATTTTCATTGCTTCAAGATCTTCTTTATATAGATAAAGAATATATCCGTTGGAGAATAAAATTGAAATTTCACAAAACATGACTGCATGAAGACGTTTGATGCACAATAGTAGAGTGAGGCTAGCACTAGTGAGAAGAAGGATGTGATATATTGAAAAAGTTGGTACTAACATACAATTATTTCTACAGAGTAGTGTAGAGGATAATTATTTTGTACTATTTTAATATTTCCACACTACCTTCCTTCAGTGATAATATCTTGAATTAGTGGATTTTGGTAGATTTAGATGAAGCTTGATCAGATGTTAGAGTCATTATCTCTCTTCATAGTAAACTTCTTGAGTCACAGGCTTCTGAGTATAAGACGTCGAAGCTTGATTACAACTCAGTGTTATTATCTCTCTTCAGTTAACTTCTTGAGTCAGATGCTCCTGATAAAATTGTTGAAGCTTTCCTAATATTTGGCCATAAATGAGAGTATAGACTCTCATTTGAGTGTATGGATGTTTTCTTAAAAAGTGTGTTTTGAATGCATACTTATCTCTAGGCGTCTAAATCCTCTAAAAACCTGTATTGGCGCCTGGACTAGATCTGGGGCATCTCGACTCTTTTCACCTCTATTGTGCATGGCTTTTAGATACTAGATAAGTGTCAGAATGATTTTCTTGAGGTCTTCATACACGTATGTATGCTCTCATACATGTATGATTGAAGGTCATTTTTGCTTTTATATGCCTTGGTGGTGTCTAGATGCTTGGTGTGAGGACTCCCTACGCTTATTTTTGCCTTGGTATGTCTTCTTGGGCATCCAAATTTCATGCATTGTTGTTACCCAGTCTACCATACACATATTATGGCTCCCATAAGCGCAATGTTTTAAAAACTAGACTGGATCGGCCGGTCGTACCAGTCGAATTAGGAACCGGCCAAATAATCGGTCTGGTTCAATTATTAGATCGGGTATGTCGTTGAACCGGCAAGAACCGGTGAAAACCGGAAAAATTGGTGGTTCAATTGCAATTTTTATTTTTTTTAATTTTTAAATTTTTTTACTCAAAATTTTTAAATTTTTTTAAAAATCTACAGTTTAATTTATTTTATTCATTTTAATTATTTTATTAAAATATTATATTTAAATAAAAATAAAAAATTAAATTAATTAATTATATTATTGACAGAGAAAATGTTGCAGATATTGTTGATTTTGTAGTAAATAGTTTTGATATTGAAGAAAGATATCTCAATATTGAAATAATCTTTACTCCTTAAAACAAAATAATAGAGAATGAAATTATTTTGTTATATAAATTATTCAATTATATTATGTTGTAATTACGCTTTGTAATTTTGTACTATTTTATTATATATGATACCTATATTTAAAATTTAACTTTAAATTATCAAATTGTAAATTTATTTGTGATATGATATTTTCAAAATATTTAAAATTTAAATTTAAATTATCAAATTGTGAATTCATTTATGATATGATATTTTTTTTTAATTTAAGTTCTAGTTATATTTTGTAGAGATTGAGTCATCCGATTCGACAAGTTTTATACCTATATAATTTTGTTATAAAGACCGGTCTATTTAACTGAGTTATCCAATTTAATCCGATTTAGTCATGCGGTTCAACCAGTGACTCAGTGGTTCGATCAATAAATCAGTAATCCAATACCTTCACTGGTTTGATGTCAGGTCCAATTTTTAAAACACTGCATAAGCGTATGACCAAAGCTTTTCTCCATTTCTCAACCTACATAATAGATTAAACATTTCCAAAATGACACATATTACTAAGAAAATGTCATTAAATCATTAAAAACTTGATTTATGAATTATCCTTGTAAAACCTGCTTAATTAAGTATTAGAAAGAATACATAGTTATACAATTGATGCAAATCCTTAGATAAAAACTTAGTAAAAATGGTGACTAATCCATGCTTACATGTAACCTTAATCATTTTTCTCCACAGTGGGTGTCGCTTGTGAATTTTAAAAGATAAATCACACTAAAATCTTTGAAAGTGGGACAAAGAACAACAATACCAGATTAAATAATCTCGAGAAAAATTAATAACTCACGTAGTGTAAGCAAATAATTATAAAAACAATAAAATAAAGGGGTAATAGTCATATTGTTGCCTGGCATATGGGGTGAATTCCAAAAACAACCGTGTAAAAAAAAACACAGATTTCATTCTTCCAATTTGAAGATTCCTTTGTGTAGGCCCCTTAGTAGATTTGGTCACTTAAATTGGTGATGTGGCTTTGACATGTTGGCTTTTTAATTTAAATTTAATCACACGTGGCTTTAGTTTAATTAACCTATTTATTTATAAAATATCAATTGAAATAATTTTTACTAAATAACCCAGATTAAATTTGTAAGACATTTATCTCCTTCCTTTTGGTGCATCCTCATCTCAGATCTAGGGTTCTTCATCATTAGGACTAAATACTCAGTTGGGATTTCTAAGGAAAGGGCATGGAGGGCCAAACACATAGCTGAAGAAATTATTGAAGTAGATTCATGTAGGAAATTATTGGTGTAGATGGATGTCATCTTAAGACAAATTATGGTGGCCAACTACTTATTGTTGTGGCTAGGGATCCAAACGACCAGTACTTCCCCTTAGCATTTGGTGTTGTGGAGATAGAGACAAAGAAAAGTTGGAGGTGGTTCTTACAGTTGCTTATGGAAGATATTTGCCAGCATAAAGATGTTTTCATATATGAGCAACAGAAGGTATTACTCTGGCCAACTACTTATTTTCATATATGTATTGTACTACTTATTAAAATTCATGTGTTGGCATTTACATGGGCTTGTAGCTGTTTTTGAAGAGATGTTTGAGTGAATCGAGCATAGAGTATGCTTAAGGCATTTGTATGCCAATTTCAAAAAGAAATTTGGTGAGCGGAGTGCAATAAGGGACCTAAAGATGCGAGCAGCAAAAGCCACATACATATAGGCTTGGGAGAAACAAATGTCCCAGTTAAGGCAACTTGATCCAAAGGCGTAGGAATGACTTATGGGTGTTTCAACCAAATTATGGTATAAGCATACTTTCAGTTATTATCCAAAATGTGATGTTCTTATGAATAACCTTAGTGAGTCTTTCAATAGTACCATATTGTAGGCTAGGGATAAACCAATTATCACTATGTGTGAATGAATTAGGAATTATCTCATGAATAGGGTGACTATTAGTTTAACCAAGTTAGACAAATGAAAACATGAGCTTTATTCCCTAAACTTGCGCTTCCTACCATGTTTGAAAAGAAAGGGTCACAGTTGAGGAAGAAGAAATGATGAAGAACCCTAGATGTGAGAAGAGGATGTACGAAGAGGAAGGAGATAAATGTCTTACAAATTTAATCTGGGTTATCTAGTAAAAATTATTTAAATTGATATTTTATAAATAAATAGGTTAATTAAACTAAAGCCAACATGTCAAAGCGACATCACTAGTTTAAGTGACCAGATCCACTAAAGGGCCTAAACAAATGAATCTTCAAATTGCAGGGACGAAATCTGTGTTTTTTTACCGGGTTATTTTTGGGATTCACCCCATATGGCAGGGGAAAAAATAACTATTAACCTTAAAATAAATAACTAGTACAAGTATTATTTGTTTACCTGTTTCTATCTAACCAATATTTTTTTGGGGAGAGGATAACTGTTAAATCCAATATGATTTAAGATTCTCTACAAAATATAATAAGATAATTTACAAGAAAACAAACTTCAAGTTCATAAGAACATCTCCTAGTTTCTACTAAAGTTTTTCCTAATATATCAGTCTCTCACTATATGAATCACAACCAACCAAAGTGATTAGAAGTGTAAATTTATTCCCTTAGATATCTTCAAAAGTATTTCAAATCTTCAAATAATAAATTCTAATAATATCTCCATTTGCATCTCAAAGTTTCTCTCTCTAAGATTTCACCACACTCTAAAAGTGATTGAAAACCAAATTTATATTGCAATGAAAATCGAGAAAACTCGATTCACAGACTCAAAACACACCTTACACTCCCAAACCACCCGCCTCTCAGGTCTCCCATGTACCTCACAAGTATATCCATTAGTTCCTTCACCCGTCTTACCCTAGTTATTGCATGAAAATGAGGTAGTATTGAACGATTATATTTTTTGCCAAGTACTTGAGATTTTGAGGCATACTTCTACAACACATATAAGGGATTTTTAATGGGAAACCACCAAACAAATGTTATTTGATAGTTTATAGAGCTTTGATATTTGAACTTACCAATCAAGAAAATATTGATGCTAGAACTATGAAATGCATCGTTATTGGTTATAAAGAAGGTGTAAAGGGTTACAAGTTGTGGGAGATGAAACTTGGAACATTAAGAGTCACAACAAGGAGGGGTATTACTTTTGGTGAGACCCGTATGAATAAGAGTGTTCAAATTCTAAATGATTCAAATAAAAATCACAAACTAATTTTAAAATCGAAAAACCGCAAAAACCAAATATTATTGGGTGTCATTTTATAAAAACTTCTCGGTTTGGGTCTGATTTTGGATTAATTTTTCAAAACTGAATCAAACATGTACATATTTTAATACATATTTAATTTTTATTAATATGATATGCTGTACTAATTTATTATTCAATGATACTTATTTTTTTAAAACTATTTATTAATTTAATTTAATCGATTTATTTTCATTATTTTATTTGTTTCAACCGTAATCGATCATTTTATTTTCTACTATTAATTTTTATATACTATATGTAATATATTATATAAAATATATTATTTATTAATATTTTTATAATATTAATAAAAATATAATTTATAATTTGAATATCTAAAATTCGATTTAAATTAAACCGCATGAAATTAGATCAGATCATATCATATTTTTTTAATACTTCATCTAAAACTGAACCGAACCGCGAGTAAATTTATCTTTGAATCAGGTGAATTTTTAACTTAAAATCGATCTAAACCGAAACGTGAACACCCCTTGCGTATGAGGGTGAAATGCAACGATTGAGATAGTGAAAACTTAGAAATAAAGTTGGATAAAGCTCAATTTGAAGTGAAACCTTCATCTAGTGAGACAAGCTATATGAAAGGAGATGACCCTCGTACCTCTACTTATAGAGGAAGATGACCAAAAATGTGTCTTGACTATCAGTTGGCTAAAGATAGATAACTGATGGATATTATTGAACCATAGAGATTGAATCATCCTCGTAAGATTTTTCTTCCTATGATGTTGCTAAAGAATCACAAGACAAAATGTTAGGTTGAAGATAGGAGTAGAATGATATAGAAGGGGGTTGAATACATATTCTCATATTAAAAAATTATTTCAAAAAGATTTTCAAAATGCGCGAGAGCTAAAGTTTTAGGAAAGATGTGTTATGGACTGTTTTGCACGAATTACTTAATGAATATAAATTACTAACCAACAATGGGTCAATTAATTAATTAAATTTAATTCACACCGAGATGTTTGAATGAAATTTTATCAATCGAACTAAGAAGCTAATAATATAGGTTCATACATTTGTAATGAGCATAAATAATGTTTAGCAGACAAGATATAATACATGCATAACCTTAAATATTAAAACACTAGAATAATAAAGCTAACAACATACAATTATATACAAAGATAAAACATTTAAACCATACAGTGCTAAAAAATGGTAAAACTCAATAAACATGGAAACTATAATAAGAAGGATATAGAGAATTGTGCATCGATTTTTATACTAGTTTGATGTGTTGTTCTCACTTGTACTTAGTCCAGTCTTTAATAGCAAAATATTGAAAATTCGTTAATCTTACACTAATTTGAGAATCACAAGTGTCTTTTAGTTGCAGTAGATAATCACATACAAATTGGAAAATTAATTCAACTGCTAAGTAACTCATATCTAAATATTGACTTTTCTTCTATTAAACATAGCTCACTAGGTGAAAATTCCTTAAGATCGTCACTCGGATCAGTTCACCTTCTCAAAACCAAATCACTCCAAGATTTTGTCTGCGACGATCTTCTTTCGACTCTACCAAAATTTTCTTTGTCAAGTCATTGAACTACCAAAGGAACCAAAACTCTAAAATTTCGTTTAGAACGATCTTATATTGATCATATTAAAGTTTACCTTTGGAGAAGAAGTTCTTATTCTTCACTGGATATCAATCTCTAGAATAACCAAATACACATTGAATCTTCGATCAAAAAGTAAAATTTCACAATACATTATAACAATAATGTACCTCTTGATAGTAGATTGTCATGGTCTCTCTTAGAGTTAAAATTAAAACACACACAATGAATTTTCCGGCTAGAGATTGGAGATGATGGATTTTCATAAAGAATCCCGCACACACTTTTTAGAACACTCAAATTTAACAAGAAGTTTCTCTTCAAGTTTGAATTGAAAGAAAAAGTTATGTTTTCGGAAAAATGTGAATGGACATGCAAAATTTCTTTGAGAGCTATGCACACAATTGGGCAAGTTATGTTATGAGAGAGGAAATTTTTGTTTTATATATATGCTAGATAAATATATTAAAATTGGTAAAAATATCTCTTTGATTCGAGTCAAGAGCAAAAACGATTATTTGAATCAAATGAGAAAATGACTTGAGTCAAGAAGATAAAATTTAGAATTTTGCACCTTTGGTTCAAGTCGTATGATTTGAGTCAAGAAAATCTCTTATTCGAATCACATCAACTGAAATGACTTCCAAAATGAGAAGCTCAATCATGATTCGAGTTAAATTGTGGTTTGAATCAAGCTCATCCCTTATTCTAATAAATTTTGTGATTCCAACCACACTTTCCGTGGAAATTTCTAATTTATTCAATTAGTTCATGATTCGAATCACCCAATTCATTTATTCAAATCATGCTTCCATATTTACAATTTTGGAAAAATAAAATGTTCACGATTGTATCGAGAATTTGTCAGATTTGAAACATACTTATGTGTGTTTCTTGAATCAAATTTTTTACTTTAACTTAAATTATTTTGCATTGACCTTAGGGCAAATGCTTATTTTTTGCATTCGAAAATATAATTTAATGAAAACGCTCAAATCTAAATAATGAGCAGCAACGTAACAGTGAAGAAATTCAATTACTAAAATGATCATCAAAATGTTCATCTGGTTGTTGTATCATGACAGGATCTTGACCAACTTGAATAAAAGTAAGAGAGGATTAGGGTTTGCTTGTTGTTCCCTTTGTGGCCATGTTGTTGAAAGTACTCTTCATGTTGTGAGAGATTGCCCTAAGGCGATGATTGTGTGGAATGGGTTACAGCGCATGATCGTCGCTGCTAATTTCTTTTCTGTGACGGATTTGAGTAGGTGGGTGGAGAAAAACGTTGCTGTCAAGAATAGAAAGAATAGATCTTGGTGTAATATTTGGGCTACGGGATGCTACTTCATATGGTTGTGAAGGAACAATGAGGTCCACAGCTCTTCTTGGAAACGATCTTTTGACCCTGGTGATTTTGTCCTCATGAAAATTAAGGAGTATGAAGAGGAAACTAGTGTTATGCGATTTAATTTGGCCCAACCTATTCCTAGACTCAGTCACAATTGGTGCCCTCCTTGTAAGGATTGGGTTAAGCTAAATTCAAATGGAGCTTGTGGTAAAAATAGTATCGCTGGGTGTGGAGGTGTTATTAAGGACGACATTGGTAGATGGTTGGGAGGTTTCTCCAAATCTTTAGGTGTTTGTTCTCCTTTCATGGCAGAGCTTTGGGGTGTTTTTGAAGGTCTTAAACTCATAAACTCTCTTGGTTTTGGAAAAGTTGAGATTAATGTTGACTCTGCTACTGTTGTTCAAGCAATTAAGCATGGCAGTACTATGTTTATCGGGGGAAGAGCTGTTATTGGTCAGATTCTTTTGCTCCTTGAGAAGCTTCAGGAATTCAGTATTGTGCATTGTGTTCGCGAGACAAATGAGTGCGTTGATGCCCTTGCTAAGATGGGTTGTGAGGTGGTCCAAATACGATCATTTATAATTCTGCTCCAGATAATATATCTAGTCTTTTATCTCTTGAGTTATGTAGCGATCTAGCTGCCCTCCTTAGTCTTTTTTTCCTTTAGACATTTGACCCTCTTTGTATTAAGAAAAATGATCATCAAAACAAAATAAAGATAAAACAACCATCAAAATTCAAGAACCCATTTGACACATTTGTTCGGAGTAAAGAGTTAAAAATTCTTCTTTGAATTAATTCTTGGTTTACTTTACAAATTTTAGAGTTCATTTTTTATTGGAGAATTTAGTTTTACTTAGGATTGCAATTTATTTCACTTTATCATATTGAATTCCCAATTTATGAAAACAAGCTTTTCTCTTTTTTATTTTCTTCACTACTCACATGAAACAGACATGTAAAGAAAGCACTGTCAATCACTGTATATTGAAAAGGTAAAAAAGTTCAAAACACACAAGAGGATTCCACTACTGATCTCCCAATATACACGCACCATCCTAGTGATTTCCAATAAATACCAACATCTTTCTTTAGTAACATAGCACAAAAACACAACAACAAAACACAATCACCACCCAAAAAACCATGATGTTTTCTTCTCCAAGAGAAATGCCTTCACCATCTTCAATTTTCTCAGCTTATGCATCCATGACAGCTTCCATCATGCTACTTCGTTCCATGGCACAAGAACTCATTCCTCAACCAATTCGTGGCTACCTTTTCAACACCTTCCGCTACCTCATAAAACCACGCTCCCCTACACTCACACTCATCATAGAAGAATCAACCGGCATAACACGTAACCAAGTCTATGATGCTGCAGAATCTTATCTCTCAACAAAAGTCACTCCTGAAAACGAAAGACTCAAAGTCAGCAAAGTCCCAAAAGAGAAAAAACTCACAATCCGGTTAGAAAAAGGCGAGAAATTAACCGATACATATAACGGCTTTACTCTCAAATGGAGATTCATTTGTGCTGAAACTGAGAAAAACAGTGCAAACGATATTCACAACAGTAATAACAGTATCTCTGTTAGATCAGAAAAACGATATTTCGAATTGAGTTTTCACAAAAAGTATAAGGAAATAGTTCTTGATTCTTATCTTCCTTTCATTCTTGAAAAAGCCAAAGAACTGAAAGATGTAGAAAGGGTGTTAAAAATGCATACATTAAACACCGCTTATTGTTACAGTAGTGTGAAATGGGACTCTATAAACCTTGAACACCCTTCAACATTTGAAACCCTAGCTATGGAACCTGAAAAGAAGAATGATATTATAGAAGATTTGAACATGTTTGTGAAGAGGAAAGATTTTTATAAGAAAGTTGGAAGAGCATGGAAACGTGGTTATTTATTGTATGGTCCTCCTGGTACTGGAAAATCTAGTTTGATTGCTGCTATGGCTAACTATTTGAAGTTTGATATCTTTGATCTTCAGCTTGGTAACATTGTTAGAGATTCGGATCTTAGAAAGCTGCTTCTTGCTACTGCTAATAGATCTATTTTGGTTATTGAAGATATTGATTGCAGTGTTGATCTTCCTGAGAGGAGACATGGTGAAGGACGTAAACAAAATGATATACAGGTTAGTAGTAATTATTCTTCATTATAGAAATTAACTTTACTAATTATAACTTAATTATTAATATTTTATCAGTAAATCATATTTTGTTAGTTGCAAAGTAGTGTTACCTACTTACCTTTGGTTGCTTTTAATTCTTCAATCTAATATGCATGTTGGCATGTGTTCATACATCAACTCGCTAGCTCTGGATTAATAGAGTCTTATTCTCCTATGAACCAGAGTGCGGAAAAAAAATAGTGTTACTTTGATTGCTTTTAATTCTTCACTCTAATATGCATGTTAATCAAATTCAAATGATTTTTCTTGATTTTAAAATGAAACAACATAAACCCTAGCCGTGCAACCGTGTTAAATTTCTTGAAGAACAATGTCTATTGATATCAATATCAATATCGTTTTCACCATTGTAATAAAAAATAAATTGCGATAAGTTTACAGTGTCGCGGTACATGTACCAAATTGAAAACCATTATGGGATGACCACATTGTTGTTTTCATTTCTTTCTCTCAAGAGTCAAGACATAAATAAAGAGCATGGATGAATGTGTAAAGATTATTGTCCTTTTTAAATATGAAAAATATAAATTGTGGAATATGACTGTGTTCACAATACCAAAGCGTGAGTTTTTGACCTAATATGGCTATTTTTCTAGTAGCTAGCATGAAGGGTTCTGAATTCCTATTGAAGTATGCAAAGATACAAAGTAACATCACTTGTGCTTTTGTTTGAGACTTTGACAGGTTCACTATTTTATATCATGTGTCTTTAGAGTCATTTTTTATTTTTCGACAAACCTTTCACACAAGTGGACACTTTTTGTTTTCCATAGCACACCCTGATTAGGTACGTGGGACAGTGGAACTAACGCGTAGCTCAATAACTGGTTAATAAATTTGGTTTTGTTTTTTCAAAATATATTTTCAGTAAAGTTGTCAAACTCAAAAGCATGTATCATCATCATGCACTATACTATGTATAAGCTTAAAAAACTTGCTTCCAAAATGCCCTTTCACTATCAATCCACGTAATTACTTCGTTCAGACAACTTTTGTTTGTCGCTTTCTGTTTTTACATAAATAGCAAAAGAAAGAATACTGAGTAGTTGCTGTCAACGGTTTTTGTTGTTGATTGGTGGATGCCTCATAGGATGGTCCTCCGTGTAAAGCTTCTATTATGATATTCACTTTTTTAAAAAAATATTTTTCTTACAACTTAATTCATATTATTCCTATTATTTTGGCCTGATTTATAAAAATAAATAAAAAAAGAAAACTTTTAAGTTTATTAAAAAAGATAGTTGAGTGTATTTTATTTTTTTATTTTATATAAAAGAGATAATATAATTACTAGTATATTCTTAATTAAATTGTAATCAATTAAAAATATTGAGTAATTAATACAAGGATAAACTTGAAATAATAAAGACATTAAATATATGTTAACATTTATTTGTTTATATTTAAGGCCAAAAAATTTAAATTTTACTTTATAAATAAATGGATGGGTACATCATGCATCTTAATATTTTTAGCATCAGCAACATTTTAAAGTATCACTATTTATTTAAATTAGAATACTAAAATTATTAATATATAGGCTCATCTTGATTCTGATGGATGGATGCAGTTGACATTATCTGGATTACTAAACTTCATAGATGGATTATGGTCAAGTTGTGGAGATGAAAGAATAATCATATTTACAACCAACCACAAAGAAAGACTAGATCCAGCTCTTTTAAGGCCAGGAAGAATGGACATGCACATTCACATGTCCTATTGTTCTTATGAAGGTTTCAAAATTTTGGCCTCAAATTACTTAGATATTTCCCATGATAATAACCCTTTCTTTGGAGAGATTGAAGGACTAATAGAAGACATACAAATAACACCGGCGCAAGTGGCCGAGGAATTGATGAAGAGCGAAGACGCGGATGCGACGCTTGAAGGGTTTGTGAAGTTGCTTAAGAGGAAGAAGATGGAAGGTGATGTGTGTGAGAATAATAACAAAGGAGAGAATCAAGAGAAGCAATGTAAAAAGCGTAAGGTTAGTTGTAAGCAAAAAAGAGGAGGTGGGAATAGCAAGAGCAATGTTGGTGTTACTCAAAGAAGGACTAGAGGACTTATTAAAAGAGGTTCTAGTTTGTAATTTTGTAATATGCTTGTTAGTCATGATTAAATAAGATTGTTAGCGGTACTAATTGTGTTTAGAAACAAAATGTTGTTTATGTAAGATTTGTGTTTTTATTTGTTATAATCTTTTACTTAAAGATTGTGTTTTTTTTTTCAAAGTTGAATTATTTTAACAATTTGAGAAGAAAAGAATGACAGATTTAATGGATTTTTTTAATCTTTAATTTCTTTTTTAGTTGTTTGTTTTATTACGCTGAATTTTTAGCCTTTTTAAGTATTAAACTTTGTCTCAATCTTGATTTCTTTTCTGCAAAAATAGTGTGACGTGAGTTTTAGGAAAAGGGTACTAAATTGGGGACATTTCACATAAGATTTGCATAAATTATTGACTTCTAGTAAAAGAAAATCTATTGGGCTCCTGCCCTCCATACGCAAGTGACAATCATTATAAAATGGATTAACAATTTTTCGTGTCTTTTATTTATTACTTTATCTTAGACCATTTTATCTCACATACTAATTCAACACTATGTGGCATCTTATCTATGACCAAACAAAATTTCAAATATATTAAGCAAGAGAATTCCTTAATGAAATTCAAATCATTTACATAACTACCAAAAAAAAAGAATTTCTTGCCATAGTATTTGGGCTGGAAATTTTTTGCTCATATTTTATCTGGTTTCGAAGTTATTATTTTTACAAATCACAAGACAATTTTCTGAGAGTAAAGGAGAATCATAACTCCGCTTATTAATATGGGTCTTATTTCTACAAGACCTTATTAATTATTCTTGAGATTAGAGATACCAAGGGAGTTGAAAATGTTATAGCAGATTTTCCGTCAAGATTGAAAAACACTAAAGTTATTAAAAAAAAAAAAACATAGTGGTAGAGTTTTTGAATGAAAAATTAGTTATAATTTCGGAAAGATAATAGATTGATTAGATTTAATATTTAAATATAATTTAAGTTGTGTATGTTTAAATTCAATAAGGGTTGTATATAAATAGTCATAGTGTGTATCTTTATTTTGTACAATATAATTTCAAGTGAATAATAAAACTCTTATTACCTTATTATTCTCTCATTCTCTCTTCATTAAAGTGTCTTACGTACTAACAAATTGGTATCCAGAGCTTTCAGTTATTATTCTTGATCGAGTTTTCAAGAATTTCACATCAGAGACCGTGTTTCTAGAAAAGTGAATCAGTCGTTGCAAATATGACTAGTGATAAGGGCATTCTGAGTTCTCTTCCAATGCTAGACGACAAGAATTGGATTCGATGGAGAAAACAGATGCAACCGATGCACAAAAAACAACACACAACGAAGTCAAGAAGAAAGATTGCAAGGTTGCTTATTGCATTCAGACGACAGTAGATGCTGCTAATTTTGACAGAATGGTAGATGGTGCTAATTTCGACAAAATCACTCATGCTGAAACAATGAAAGAGGCATGAGATATTCTGGTGAAGTGTTACGAAGGAGGTGAGAAAGTCAAGGTTGTCAAGTTATAAACCTTGCATCGACAATATAAGTTATTGCCGATGGGAGAAGACGAAAAAGTGGCAGAATATGTGTCGAAGGTTTAGAAACTCGTCCATCTCAAGAATGGTTGTGGTGAAACCATAACAAATAGGATTATAATTGAGAAGGTAATGAGAACGTTGACCTCTCACTTTGATCATGTTATCGTAGCTATTCAAGAATCCAACAATCTTGAAACCACAAAAGACGAAGATTTGGTTGGTTCGTTGGAGGCGCATGAGATGAGGATTGTCGAAAGAAAATGAGTCCAAGCTCGATACAGGCCTACGAGCTCAGTCATGGAAAATAATGGTGATTCCAACAAATTCAAAGGCAAAGTCGACAAGACTCATGGAAGGAAGTCTTGATCGAATTCTCACAAGCATCAGGTTGAAGATAGATCTTCTGAATCCTAAAAAAGAGGAGGTGGAAACTATCGAAAGGACAAAGAAGATAAAAAAAGGTGTGCAGTGTTATAACTGTGAAAAGTGGGGTCACGTAGCCAAGAATTGTTGGTACATAGAAGACAAGGGATCGACAGGTAAGGATGAATGAGCGAACCTTGCACGCCAAGATTTAGATAATTCTGAAATTGGTATGGTGGTTATGGCTGCAGTTGTAGATAACCATGTTGAATCCAAGATCTTGTTCCTCGATTCAGGCTGCTCGAATCACATGATTGGTCGAAAGGAGTGGTTGGTAGACTGCGATGAGTCGAAGAAGAGCAAGGTAAAACTTGTTGATAATAATTTGTTGCAAGCAAAAGGTACTGGCAACATAGTCTTTCAAATTAGTAATGGAGGGAAAGCTATGATAAAGAATGTGCTCAATGTACCTGGAATAATGTGCAACTTGCTAAGTTTTGGACAACTGGTTAAAAAACGTTTCTCAGCTGTTATAAAATATGGAGCTTTGAAATTGTTCAACACCAAAAACAATTTGGTCTTAAAATCTACGTTGTCGAAGAACATGACATTTTAGACTATGATCAGTTTGGCAGAAGTTTAATGTTTGAAGATTGTTGTTGACCACAAGGATAATTGGTTTTGGTATTTGAGGTTTGGACATTTGAAATTTCGATCACTCAATCAACTAATTACTCAAGATATGGTTACTAGTATTCCAAGTCTTGGGATGCCTAACAAACTTTGTGAAGGTTGTTTAGTCAGAAACCAATTGATAAGTGTCAAAATATCGATATTTTTAGTGTAAATTTGTGACACTTATCATTCTATTTTTGTGTAATAAATCCCAAATTTTGTGTAAATAATAGTATAATCTCATTCTTTTATAAATACTATTCTTTTGATAGTTTTATCTCATTTTTGTAGGATTTATCGCATGGTTCAAGCACGGAGCGTTCGAGATCGAATAAAGTTTCAAACACGCGATTTTGAGCAATTCATCAACGAATAAGGCTTAAATCAAAGAATAAAAAATCATCAATTAGGTTGATATTTTGTCATGGTTAGATATGTCACTGAATAAGTTTTCCAACGCTTCAAACCAGGCGCAAAACGGAGTTACAGTTCTCAAGTTATGGCAAAAATAAGATGCTGATTTTTTCGGAACAACGTAGATCGCGCTGAGTGCCAACAGACCGAGCTAAGCGCGCCTTGGGATTTTTCAGACTCGTTAAAAGGGGCAAAAGGACACATTTTTTAGGTTATAGTTTGTTATTTTTGGCCCCGGTTCATCAAACCTTCAATTTTTTGTCTAGAGAGCTTAGAAACACCATTTGGAAGTTACAATCGGATGATTCGGAGTCGAATCTCTCGTCGATTGGTGTTGACAAATCAAGAAATGTTTGGTTCCTCTTATTCTCTTCTCTTTGTAATCTCTATTTATTGGAGTTTGTATATATATTTTCTCTTAACTCATTTATATTTGTCGCCCATGGCGTTATATAAAGCTTGCTTTACAAATCTGTGTTGGTTGTTGTCTTATGTTTTTACTCTGTGATAGGTATTTGAGTTGCTATAGACATATACTGCTTAGATTCTTACCTAGGATGATTATCTATTAGTTTATGAACTCTAGACATAAATTTAGAGCTGACATTCATTGTGGGTATCTGATATTAATGCCTTTGTGTTGGTTGTGTCGGTTGAGGGATCATCGATGTGAGTGACATGGTTGACTTTTGTGTTGTTATGGTGGTAGAGAGATTACTACCGAGGTGATGCAGTAGGATTCTCAACTTGGGTTAGGAATGACTTAGGTTGTGAGAGGTACGTGATGACATAGATGAGTATTGTAGGTTAAGTATAACTGGATGATAGGTTTAAGTTTATGACGGGTAGTGTACATTCGCTCCAGATAAGTTGTCTATCTTTTTTAGTTTTAGTCATTTATTTTCTGTTGATACTTTTCTTTTCAACTCATTTAACCCCAAACTCATTAACGATAGAATTTTTGAACGGTGAATCAATAACCAATCTCTGCAGACACGATACGATATAACCTATATCACTCGGTAAAAATAAATATTTTACTTTATGCTTGTCGCTTTACTACTTCAACACCAATCCAAAAATTCTTTCGTTTTGACTATGCCAATGAGATCACCCTACATTCTCGTAGTGGTACACTCAGATGTATGTGGTCCATTCAAAGAACATACCATTGGTGGAAACATATATTTTGTTTCGTTTTTTTGATGATTTCAGTCGAAATCTATGGATCTATGTGATCAAACGATAAGACGTCCTATTCGAAATCTTTAAGAGATTCAAGATACTTTTCGAAAACCAGAGTGAGAAGAAGATCAAAGTTCTATGAATAGACGGAGGTGGCGAATACACATCCAAGATGTTTGAATATTTTTGTACAGAACATGGTGTTGATCATAAGGTAATTACTCCTTATATGCCTCAACATATTGGAATTTCAGAAAGAATAAACTGAACCATATAGGATATGGCAAGGTGAATGTTGAAGTAGAAGAATTTCCCAAAATCTTTCTAGGGAGAAGATGTTTCGACTGTAGTTTATATCCCGAACAGGTGCCCTGCCAAGATATTGAAGAACAAGGTTCCTGAAGAAGTATGGAGTGACAAATGACCATCATTAAGTCATTTGAAGGTGTTTGGATCTATGTGTTACAAGCATGTTCCTGATGATAGAAGAAGGAAGTTTGATGACAAGGGTGAGTCTATGGATCTGGTAGGATATCATAAAATTGGGGCATACAGGTTATTTAATCTAATTAATGAGAAGATTATGTTGATTCGATATATTGTGATTGATGAAAAATTTGTCTTAGATTGGAATTCTAAAGTTGCAATTAATAGGCCATTGATGAGCTATGAAGTCGAAGTCGAATAAATTGATAATATTTCAGTCGAATTCAAAGAGGGTTTGGCTAGCACAAGCCATAGACCTCAATAGATTAGAGTTCTTCCATCAAGACTTCAGGATTATAAAGTGATTGGGGATGATGAAGTGACACCAAATGGAGAAATAGTTCATTTTGCTTTATTTGCAGGTTCTAAACCAATCAACCATAACGAAGATTTGAAGATTAAACAATAGAAGTTTAGCTATGGTCAAAGAGTTACAAGCAATAGAAAGAAATAATACATGGGATTTACTCGAATTTCCAGTACATACAAAAGCTATCAAAGTGAAGTGGGTGTTCATGTTGAAACACAACGTTGATGGGTCGATAGCAAGATATAAATCAAGATCAATAGCTCGAGGTTTTCTTCAAAGAGCATGACTCGAC
The DNA here is from genome assembly GCA_021764765.1 of Vicia sativa. Taxonomy (NCBI): domain Eukaryota; kingdom Viridiplantae; phylum Streptophyta; class Magnoliopsida; order Fabales; family Fabaceae; genus Vicia; species Vicia sativa. The sequence goes on from CM038792.1 coordinate 103,492,607, forward strand.
TACTCTGAAGTATTTTCTCCAGTAGCAAGTTTGGAGACTGTTCGACTAGTGGTAGCATTGGCATGTAACCAAGGTTGGTCGATATTTCATTTAGATGTGAATCAACATTTCATAATGGTTCTTTAGAAAAAGAGGTATATGTCACACAACCTCCTGGTTTGTGATTCAGAAGGAAGTGAGTAAAGTATATAAGTTGCACAAAGCACTCTAAGGTCTCAAGCAGGCACCTAGAGCATGGAACAAGAAGATTGACTCATACTTAGGTGAATTGGGATTTGTCAAATGTAAATTTGAGTATGGTGTCTATGTTCAGGTTGTAGCACAAGATATAACCATCATCTGTTTTTGTTTTGAATTAGTTGTTTATTAGGTTATAATAACTTTTAGTTATAATTTCTTTTTCACATACACACAACTCAAAGAAAAATTCTGAAAACCTTCTTTTTTTCTTCTGTTAGCACTACTTCTTAAAAATACATATATTATTCTTAACCTAGTAAATTAATATTTTAGTCTATATTGTCATATTGGGCCTACTATCCAACACGTCCACATTGCTATTTCTCATCCACAACTTAACCCAACTAAATTAAATAATGTTCTACTTAACCAATATCATTTCTAATAATAATTCCCTGACTAAATCGATTAATTTACCCGACTATCAACTTAACTGCCCAAACAATATATGAACCCAATCACGCCTCTTAGAATAACACTGACAAATTCCACAAATTCGACAATTCCAATAAATAATTCCTTTTATAATTTAATTAAATTCAGGGCGTTACACCATGTCTCTTCCTTGACTTCTCTATTTTCTTCAAAAATATGCCATCAAGAGTATTTCTTCTTCTTTGTACTTGATGTAGTTGACATCATCCTTTTTATCAAGACATTCAATGTGATAGTGTCCAAGCTTATGACACTTATATTGTTCAATGAATTATCTACTTTATCTTCCTCGACCTCAATCTATTGAGATGTTTCTCCCTTTACCTCTACTAACATTAATCATCTTGAGAGCTTCTTCTTCACTATGATCATTTTTCCCTTGCATTCGTTTTTCATGAACAAGAAGACTACTCTAAAGCTCATTAATTGACCTATTTGTTACATCATAGGATTCTTCTATGGAGCACACCACATAATTGAATTTTGAAGGCATGAACCTCAAGATTTTTTCTACAACCATAACATGTTCCATTCTTTCTCCCTGTGCAGTCGTGTGATTTCTAATAACTAGGATTCTTGCAAAGTAGTCATTGATAGGTTCACCTTCCCCAATTGCAAAAACCTCAAATTCACGACGCAGAGATTGCAAATGCGTCCGTTTCACCTTAGTTGAACCTTGATACTTCATTCGCATTGTCTCCCAAATATCCTTCGTCGTGTCACGAACTAGAATTGTTTTCAAAATTGTCTGATCAATCGATTGGAATGGGTAATTCTTGGCTTTGAAATCACATAATTTGCTCTTATCCGCTGCTTTGCATTGTTCTAACGTGGCGCCAGCAAGAGCCGTGGTGACGTCCGTTTCAATCAAACTTCAATACTTCTTTGAGCGAAGAAGGCTCTCCATCAGCATAGACCAGTGATCATAATAACAATCAAATTTAAGGGCAGTTAGGTGGGTGAAGGTGGAAGAATTCACTATTAAGATGGAAATATGAGAACGAAGAAGAAGATCTGAGAAAAAAATAATGGTTGTTACAAAAATAAAGTGTAATTTTTTGAAATCAATGCATTTAGATGTTTGCCTCCGTGATACCATTTGTTGTGTAAAAAGTTATTCAATTATTGTTCATTCATTAAAACATTGCCTTATATAGGCTATAACCAAAAACAACTAATACTACCTCAGTTTCTATATATAAGAGACAATTTATTTTTTAGGTTCATTGAATAATCAATGTATTTAATAAATTTATAGACTAGATACATTAATTATTCAATAAACCTAAAAAAGTAAATTGTCTCTTATATATAAGAAGATAAATAGTACATTGTAATGGACCTAGAACCAATACCAACTCGATAAACTCAAACGATAAACTCGATAAACTCAAACAAGAAGATAATACTCAACACAAATATCATTCAACTATATCTATTAATTTAACAACTTGAACTAAATTTGTTAGCATGATAATTTTGGAAAAGCTAAAAATTGTAAACTTTACATAAACGAAAAATAAGGTCAAGTTCTCATCATCTACCCCAAAAACTAAGGTCATGTATGTACCTCTATTATTTCCACATGAAATGTGAAGCTTCCGCGAATGTGGCTGTTAGACAACTATTATTAAGTTGACTTGAGAAGACTTACTTCATAAAAGATAAAACAAAACAACCTACAACTTGGGCAACAAGACATTCAACTTTTTCGAAAGCAAAAGAATATATCAATTGAAAAATGAACCAAGGCACAAGAAAAGCCTAGGAAATTTCAACAGAGTAGCCACGAAATTTATAATAAAAAACATAACTTAACCTTTAAGGAGTTATGTCAAGAAATTTAAAATAAAAGTATTCTTTTAAAAGATCACATATTCAATCAATATTTTTTTCAAATATTATTATGTTTAGTATACTTAGGCATAATTAGCTCTTTTTAGCATCTCATGATTCCTTCAAGGTAAATTTGGAAAGCCACTAATTTAAGTTTCATCCTAAATGCCTTCTCAAATTTTTGGAGGATAGATAATCTGCTTAACCACCATAAAAAAATATTTGAATATATTTTACGAAATTTATTTTAATTACAATTAGTCTAATTTTCTATTAAATTCAATTTCAATCACACTCAACCAATTAACTATCGATATTTCAATTACAACTTAAATATAATAACATTTTAATCTCAGACAATGACAATAGGCTTTTGTCACGTTTTCAAATTCACATTTTGTGTTAAAAGGCTTATATATAAAGAACAAATGACTTAATTGATAAGATATTAAAATCTATTCTTGAAATTGTCCAAACTTTAAAAGTGTATAAAGTTCGACTAATCTAAGTTTTTTGTTTGAAAAATATATATAAAAAAAATGAAAAATGAAATAAAATAGAAACCACTACAAATAGAAGCATCAAGTTAGAACAAAAAAACATTCACTATCTCACATTCCCACTCTCTTAACATCACATTTGACACACAAAAACAAACCATGAGACCGCCAATGTTTGGTGGTTTCTCTTCCTCATTCACAAACATTGGTTCAGCATCATCATGGTTCGAAATCTACGCTGCCTTTTCAACATTCATGATGCTTTTAAGAACCGCCATCAACGACCTCGTACCCTTCAAACTTCGAACCTTCATCCTCGCAAAACTCTCATCTCTCTTCACAAGCTACCAACCCAACAACCAAGTCTCACTCCAAATCGACCAGTTTTGGGATGGAATCACCAACCACCTGTACTACGCAGCCAAAGAGTATCTCCCTACTAAAATCTCCAACACTTACAAGTCCCTCAAAGTTGGCAAGATATCCAAACACAACAACGTTCTCTTAGCTTTCGATGGAAAACAAGTTGTCACCGACGAGTTTGAAGATATCAAAGTTAAGTGGAAGCTCGTTGAAAATTCCAAAGATGATGAACTTTTCGAAAACCCCAGGAAGGAATTTAAGCATCATAATAAGTCAAAAGATTACGATGAAAATGGGTTTGTGTTAAGTTTTGATGAGAAATATAGAGAAAAAGTAATGAAGAAATATATTCCACATATCTTAAGCACTTATGAAACTATAAAAGCAGGAAATAGAACTCTCAAGATTCATTCTATGCAATCTGGGCCTTGGAAACAAAGTGATTTAACGCATCCTGCTTCATTTGATTCAATTGCTTTGGATCCTGATCTGAAGAAAGATATAATTGATGATTTAGATAGGTTCTTGAGGAGGAAGAAGCTTTATCAAAAGGTGGGTAAGCCTTGGAAACGTGGGTATCTTTTGTATGGTCCACCAGGGACAGGAAAATCTAGTCTTATTGCCGCTATAGCAAAGTATTTGAAATTTGATGTGTATGATTTGGATCTGAGTTCAGTGTTTTCTAACTCGGAACTCATGAGAGCCATGAGAGAAACATCTAACAGATCTATTGTCGTCTTTGAAGATATTGACTGCAATACTGAAGTGCTTGATCGATCAAAATCAGACAAGCTTTCTGATAATGATTTTGTAGACGCTGGTGGTGGTAAGGTTTGTTCTCTTACTCTCTCTATCTTTTTTTTTTTTATGTAGTATTCTAGTTGCTGAAATTTCATATAAGTCAAATGTCGCAGTTGAATGAAATGTCTCTACATAACTATCCAATGTGCTGTCTTAACGAGACTAATTTTTGTTTTGTTGAAATTTTGTATCAGATGGTTAGAAACATGACTATGCCTATGCCGAGAAAGTTTACTCTATCTGGTCTTCTTAATTACATGGATGGATTGTGGTCAAGCTGTGGAGAGGAAAGGATTTTGATATTTACTACAAATCATAAAGACAAAGTTGATTCTGCGTTGTTGCGTCCCGGTCGAATGGATATGCATATTCATTTGTCATATCTTAAAGGCAAGGCGTTTAGAATCTTAGCTTCTAATTATTTGGACATTGAAGAACAACATGGTCCACTCATTGAACAGATTGAGGAGCTATTGGGAAAAGTTGATGTCACCCCTGCAGTAGCAGCAGAGTATTTGTTGAGAAGTGAAGATCCTAGTGTTGCTCTTGAAGCACTTATTAAATTTCTTCAAGAAGTTGATGTTTCAAAAGTTGTTGTAGATGAAGAGAATAATATTCAGAAAGTTTAGAGGCTCCTAGTTGGTGAAAAATTGATATTGAGAATCCCTTTTGTAATAGTAATATTTATTTGAGGTAGTAGTGTCTTTTGGTGTTGTTGTAGTATTTATTTAAGATATGCACTTGTATTTGTATAACTTCAATGGTATATGCTTGGTAGATTCTAATATGTAGAACTTTAGTTTCCGCTCATTTTTAATTAAAATAAATTTTTATCTCCAATGGTGAAATTGTCGAAAGATTTTTCTACTCAAGATCCTTGGTTTGTTTGTGTCGAATAGAAAAATGCAAAGTTTGTGCCTTGTACAAATTGCAAGTTGCAAAGTAGCAAGAAACTGTTTGAGGAAGAACTAGGAAGAGTGAAGAGTGTCTTCATTGTAATGGAAGTGAATTGATAGTATGCACAAATTCTTGTTCATAACTCAGGGATTCAAATTACTGATTACTATTATTTTTCTTAGCTTGAATTCTTCCAGATAAATTTGTTCATATATGTGTGTTTACGTAATTATGTATGTAAAGACAGGATAATTCCTATGGATGAAATACTGAAGAAAACCTACCAATAATGATAAAATACACTTTTCCTCCCAATCCTCCCAATTTTTTATTTTTATTTTTATCTACCCTACTCAAAAAGTTAGGTAGTGTATCTTCAACCAATCATAATAATATTTTGGAAACGATAAACAATTGTACTATTTTATAAATAAATAAATATATTAAAATTAAATGGAATCATGTGATTAGTTGAAGGTACACTACCCAAATTTTTGTGATGGGTAGAGAAATTGTCCCTCTTTTTTCCTCATAAAGTCTTGTCTTTTATAGTCTACATTGTCTTTATCTAATGGGCTCCTTTATGTAATATCCAGGACCATTAGGTTTTACCTCTAAGGTCCATACAACTCGTTCGCACATGAGTATAGAATTGAGCACACACAACCTCCTTATAGAAGCATGAAGTTGAGCACATGTATCGTATGTTATTAGTCTGTGTTAGGAACATGACATGCCACATGGGAATCCTAAGAGGAGCTTTATTTTAAAAAGGTGTTAGTAGAAATTTCCGACGCTATGGTTATCTTAAAAAAAGAAGAAAATATCTTTGGAGATATATGATGTTTACGACGAGAAAGCTTGTTGGGTTGGAATTTCGGTCGAAGCCACTCCTCGGCAAGAGAGAAGTGTTGGATGAGACTTAGAAATATTTTCTAAGTTTTTTATATAAGTTAGACGATGACGATATGAAATTCGACAGAGGTTTTTGAATTTGAATAAGGAATAATTGATTTTATCCTTATCCAGTTTAAACGAAAGACGTGTCGAGCTTCAGGATGAATTGATTTCATGTCGAGCTAAACATGTCATGTTCTGAGCGAAAGGGCATTTGAAATAGTTATTTCAATTTAGTACATATATCGATTTTAGTGTTAGGATTCAGGGGTGTTTGTTCATTTGTATAAAATCTCATAGAAACTCAATGTATATCTGTGATTGAGAAAAGAGTTCTCTGAGAAATGTACGTGTAAACACCACTTTTATTTCAATTATCAATTTATCATTCCAGAATTTACTTTCAACAATTTACTTTCAATTGTCTTTTATTGTCTTTTCTTTACAAGTTTCGTAAGGTTACTTTAGAGAATAGTTTAGATTGAAACAAACATAACTTAAAACTATGAATATTGTCGAAGTGTTCTTCTTTTCATAAAACAAAGTTTAAATAGAAACACATATCCTAGGATCAATCTAGTCGATCATGTGAGTAACTAAGAACTTTTTATTGTTTTTGGAAGACTAGCTCTTGTTTACCAAATTTTAGAGTAAACAAATTGGCACGTCCAGTGGAACTTGTGTTTCAATTATAAATATGAATGAATGCATAAACACAGTTTATAGCATGTAAATCGAAAGTTAGAAATCTCAACCTTTACCAAACCGGTGCAACTTGGTTAGCACATTCTAGGATGCTTTGGAATGAGGTAATGACTTGGATCGATTGCTGGGGGACTCCGGAGTATGATTGAATGGTTGAAAATCGATTGGAAAAGGATGGAACTTGAAACCCGATGGTGCAACTTTCTTGACAAAATTTGAGTTAAAACCCTAGCTTCCTTGGCTGCAAAAAATCGTTCCCTTATGATATGAATGTCTTGTGTTTATGTAGAGGAAGAGAATTAGGTCAAAACTTGGGAGGAAATATATTTCATTCATTGGAAAATATTTGATTGAAAAATCAAATACAATCCTTCCAAAAATGCTCAATCTTCATGCAATCAACTCTTACACGATTTTGGCCAGCTATCATGATTATCTTGGACCTCAAGCAACTTGAATTTACAACCTTGCACTTATCCCATTTAATTTTGTATTTTATTTTAATTAAAATTGAATTTAAGTGAATTAATTCAAAAATAAATAAAATAATTACAACCATGGCTTGTGGATGGGCTTAGAGGATCTTGACAATGTTAGGAACAAGTTTAGATTAAAGAAACATGGCCCCATTTGAAAAAATTTCAAGTTTGATTAATATTTTCTTCATGCATTTCCTTAAAATTTCCAATTTTGCTCAAGCCATAACTTGCTCAATTTTTATCATTTGAAAGTGATCTTGTACTTTTTAGAAAGCTTAATATGTCCTCAAAGATCTCCTCTTGGTTTCATATTCATTGAAGCTTCCATTATCATGTACACTTCTTTGGAAAAAATGACTTTTTATTAACTTTTAAAAGGACCTATAAGGTCTTGACCCATATCTCTCAAATGATGCATGTTTGGGCAAACCTTGTGAGAGACAAAGTTGTAGATAATTGAATTCCCTTTAGAATGAGCTTTGGTGGAAAAATTTCTGACGAAGTATGTGAAAGTTATTCTTGGCCAAATTTTTGTTGACGTTTCATAAAAAATCCTAATTTAGAAACTTTTGACTTTTGATCATTCTTTAAATTTTCTTGATGAATCATGATCAACCCTTGATCAAATGATGAATGTGACTTCAAAATCTTGATGTTGACAAAAATGATGAAGTTTGATTGTATGTTGACCATAGTTGACTTTTTGTCAAATACAACTAATTTCCAACCATCTGAGCAATTGGCTGAGAAAACTTGGCTATGAGACTTAAAACTTGACATGATGATACTTTGGAGCATATGAGAAGACATGATGCTTACGTGAGATATTAGAACTCATTTTTGACTTGAGAGAAACAAAACCCTAGTTGTGGGTTGATTGCTTAGGAGAGGGTTTGTCTGGTCAACCTTTGAGGAATTCTTGAGTATGGAGATGTGTCTTGACCTCAAAAATAGGAGGCAAATTTTGGGGTATAACACAACCATATTATGGGATTAGCTTTAAAATATAGAAAATATTCCTTATAGGTCATCCATTATTGAAGAGCTTTTAATCTTTTGCATCCAAGGCAGATCTCAACAATGCTCTTTGGTCATTAGAGCAATTGTCATCTACATTATCAATAACTTTTAGAAAGAGAGAAATATAAGGAGATACAATCAGGTGATCCCAAATGTAAACTCCACAATAATCCAAATTCAAGTAATGATTCTAAACTTACCTATAATATCAACATTCAAGATTTTTCTTTGCTCAAAGCCTTCAAGTTTAACATCCATCCTCCACCTGCTCCAGTGATTAAAGAGGTCATTTAGAAACCTCATATCCTTAACTGGTATAAATGTAACTGTGACAAAGCTTATGATCATGAGTCCACTACTGGATGTGGTGGTATCTTTTGAGACAACAAGGGAAATTTCATTTTGGCCTATTCGGAGAAAATAAACTTCCCTTCCACCTTTCATGCAGAGAGGTTGGCCTAAGTCTGGACAAACTTCATTGTGGTTGTTCAAGCTTTTACCATCCCTTCCATCATTCCTTGGTAGCTTGAATTTTTTTTTGGAAATCTTGTATGGATATGACTACTAATATGTCTATTTTACTAACTTATATTTATAAAGAAGGAAATATTTATGCAGATTTTTTTCCTTCTAATATCAGCCTCACAACTAATTCCCTAACCATTTTTTATTCCATACCTTTGGACATTAGAACAGATTTTGTAAAAAAAAACAAGATTGGCTTGCCATTATATATTTATACTTTATTGAGTGGATTTTGACCTAGTCCCCACAGTTTTGTATCTTTCTTTTTTTTAATCAATATATAGTCTTCATTAAAATTAATAATACATAATTAAATATTTAGAAAAAAATAGATAAATAAACATTTCTAAATACATAGATATTTAAAAAGTAGACATAAATAACTATTTCTATATAAATAAACAAATATTCTAAATAGTTAAATTCTAAATCAGTAACAAATAAATATTTATAAATAAGATCTAATTAAATATTTGTTTATTTCTAATAATACATAATGGAAATAAGACATAAATAAATATTTATAAATAAAAATAATTTTTTTTAAATATTTAGTATGTATTATTAGAAATCAATATATATTTACTTATTTCTTATTTCTATATATTTATTGATTCTAATAATATATAAATAAATTAAAATAAAGGGACTACAATACGATTTAATTAGATTTTTTTAATGTGAAAAAAATTCTTTATTAAAAATTAAACATAATTTAGAGAAATAAGTGTATATATATAATATGTTTTTTAATCACTGTTTAATTTTTTTTTTGAATCTTATCAAATAAAAAGTTTTAATACGTCAAACTTTTTTAAATAATCAAATAAGTTATATCAAATAAATATTTATTATTATATTTTTAAAATTAATCTAAAATAACACTATTACAACCGATTTGATTGAATGAATTTGAAAAAATTATTTTTTGAAACAAAAATTAAACACAATTAGAGTTTAAATGAAGAGAAAGGGGTGACACACTACAGTTAAAATATTTTTGCAAAACCGGTCAATCAATCACTATTTGATTCAACTAAACTGCTCTTTTATTTTAAAAAAATAAAATAATGCTAGAGTAGATTGATGAATAAAAATGAGATTGTAAAATTGTGTTACACTATCACAATCGGTATATATCCATTAAACTCACACAATGAATAATATATCGATAAAGAAATAAATAAAATAATAGATATTCCTTATTTATTTTCAAATGTTATTTATTTACTTTTCCATTTATATCTTTTATAGTTTGTTTTTTTAAAATATTTGTTTCCATTAAAAAGTTGTCGAGAAATTAAAATTCCACCTTGAAAATATAGGTTAAATAGGGTATAAAACCGCCTTTCAAAAAACTAATGAGAAACCTAACTCTTTACTCTTCACATCACAGTTCACACAAATCATGGCGACTAATCGTTTTCATCCATCTTTTGCAAACGTTGGTTCCGCGTCCTCATGGTTCGAGATATATGCTGCCTTTTCCACATTCATGATGATTTTCAGAACTGCAATCAACGATCTCATACCCTTAAAAGTTCGAAACTTGATCGTCTCAAAGCTTCAAGATTTGTTCTCAGGTTATCGATCCAGTAATGAAGTTTCACTTCAAATCGATCAGACTTGGGATGGAATTGCCAACAATCTCTTCTATGCAGCCAGAGAGTACCTCCCTACTAAAATATCCAACAATTACAAATCCCTCAAAGTTGGCAGAATAACTAATCATCACAACTTACTCTTAGCTATTGATGAAAAACAACAAGTGTGGGATGAATTTGAAGGCATCCAGGTTAAATGGATGCTTATTCAAACACTCGGTAACGACGTTTCTCGACATCGTAGTGCCGTTAAATCAGATCAAGGTGATAATCAAAAAAAATCTGAAGATGGATTTGTGTTAAGGTTTGATGAGAAACATAGAGATAAAATAATGAAGAAATATATTCCACATGTTTTAAGAACTTATGACGCTATAAAAGCAGGAAACAGAACTCTGAGGATCCATTCCATGAAAGATGGGAGTGGGTTTTGGAAACACAGTGATTTTAATCATCCTGCATCATTTGATTCACTTGCTTTGCATCCTGATCTAAAGAAATCTATAATTGATGATATAGATAGGTTTTTGAGGAGGAGAAAGCTTTACAAAAAAGTGGGCAAGCCTTGGAAACGTGGTTACCTATTGTATGGGCCACCAGGAACTGGAAAATCTAGTCTCATTGCTGCTATAGCAAAATACTTGAAATTTGATGTATATGATTTGGATCTTAGTGTGGTCTATTCTAACTTACAACTCATGACATTGATGAGGGCAACATCTAACAGATCCATCATTGTTGTTGAAGACATTGACTGCAACAAAGAGGTTCTTAATCGATCAAACTATGAGGCTCAGGTTTGTTGTCTTTCTCTTGCAATTATCTTCTAATTTGTTTTTCTGCAACAAAGAGGTTCTTAATCGATCAAACTATGAGGCTCAGGTTTGTTGTCTTTCTCTTGCAATTATCTTCTAATTTGTTTTTCTTTTGTATGCATCAAAATTCGGCTTTGCGAAATATTTTTTAATAATTATCTTTGCAATTTTTAAGGTTAATATGGCACAGCCATATCAGGGTTCATATCCAGGTTATGAAGAAGGTGGTAAAAAAACGTTTACTATGTCCGGTCTTCTTAATTGTATGGATGGTTTATGGACAAGTTATGGAGATGAACGCATTTTCATATTCACTACAAATCATAAAGACAAAGTTGATCCAGCATTGTTGCGACCTGGTCGAATGGATATGCATATTCACCTCTCTTTCCTTGACACCAAGGCATTCAAAATTTTAGTTTCTAACTATTTGGACATTGAAGAACAACATCAGTCACTTGTTGAAAAAGTTCAAGAGCTGTTGGAAAAAGTTGATGTCACCCCTGCTGTAGTGGCTGAACATTTGTTGAGAAATGAGGATGCCAAGGTTGCTCTAGAAGGACTTATTGAATTTCTTCATGAAATTTCAAAAGAGAATGAAGAATAGTGTTTGGAATTTTATTTGACTGCTTATTTCACTTCTTGTAATGATTGTCATTAGATACTCTAAATTTTATGCTTTAAATTCTTTTATATTTTAACTTTTTATTTTGTTACAAATATTAATTTAATTATTTTTAAGTTTTTTAGTATATGTTTTGGTTACTAATTTTTTGTTTAATGGTTTTACTGAAAAGTTAATCATATTTTTCAATATATTTTATATTTATTTTCATGGTATTTAAAATTGTAAATATTAATTAAATTTTATAATTGAAAAAACTTAGATACTAATTCTTTAGACGTGATTTAAAATTGGTACTCATTTTGTCGTGTAAAAAACGTTAAAAAGGACAAATTAGGGGTTGTTTGGATAGCCTCTACTTGAATTCTTTGGTTATTAAAGAATGATGTTTGTTTTCCGAATGTGGATTAGAATATTAACTGTACGGTTTTGTGCATAAAAACTTTACTTTTTCTATTGTAAGTCTAATTGGTTTGTAATCTTTCTTTTTTGTCGGGTTGACCCCGTTTCCGGTATAAACAGGTTGAAGAACCTTTAGTTCTCCCTATTAATATATCTTGATTACACCAAAAAAGATTTTTTAATGAAAATATGACATGTATAATTTTCAACTGCACATATGCAATTTCCTCTTATTTTCACTCTTTAAACGATATTTAAGTATACTTGTCATATTTTCACTGAAAAAATAGTAAAAATCACATCTAATAAATTGTACCTAAGAAATTGTATAATATCTGTCGTGAATGTGATTATAATTGTTATGTTGAATTATTATAATTACAATTAGATGTATGTTGGTGAAATTAATTGATCAAATATTGTATATGTGATTATAATAATAAATCAATCGTGATTGTTGTGTGTTTGGTGAATAATTATGTGACGTACAGATAATCATGATTGTTGTATTGTGGTGGAAGTTCAGAAGGGGGAACTACGTTAATGTTATTTTTGCACAGTTCTTTGTAAGAAGTAGTCCTTTCATCATAAGATATTTCTTGACTTCTGAAGCTTACATTAGAATCACATCTTCTTGTTAGGAAAGTCACAAGTTTAGAAGACTCTTCCTCGGTTTCACCTTCAAAGATATCATCATCTGATAAAAAAATAGACAAACATTTATGCTGCCTCTCGAGATAGGTAGGACATTCTACTTTAATGTGCCCAAATCCTTCACATCCATGACACTGAATCCCTTAACTTTGATTAGACATCTCTTCAGTTTTAAATTTTTCTTGAGAGTCATAGTTATTGTTGATGTTAGATGGGATGTTCTTGACATTTGGTGTTTCCATTCCGTCCATTCTCTTCAGAATTTTATTGAATTGCTTCTCAAGCAATAAAATGGTATTTGACAATCCTTCCTTAGTGTCCAGATCATCGTGACCGTCTCCATCTCCATCATTGGATACAAAAGCTATGCTCTTGTTCTTTTTCTCAAACTTGTCACTAATAGCCAATTCAAAAGTTTGAAGTGACCCAACAAATTCTTCAACTCTCATGTTGCTGATGTCTTAAGATCCTTCAATAGTTGTTACCTTCATGTCAAATATCTTAGGTAGATACCTAGAACCTTCCAAACAAGCTTTTCTTCTGACATATTCTCCCCAAAGCACTGGATGCATTTGCTATTTCAAGAACCTTCATGTGAAAGTCTTGAATACTTTCATCATCATTCATCTTTAGATTCTCAAATCTAATAGTGAGAAGTTGAAGTATGGACATCTTCACTTTAGATGTGCCTTCATGAGCTGTCCTGAGGATTTCCCAAGCATCTTTAGCAACAATACGAGTATTTATTAACCTACAAACATTCTTGTCCACTCCATTGAATATATCATTCAAAGCTTTGGAATTTCTATGAGTTAATTCATCTTCCTCTTTAGATCAGTCTTCTTCTGACTTCAAAGACTCATTCTCATCTTTGTCCTTAACAATAGGATGATTCCTGTAACACTCCTTCTAATTACCCGCGTTTTTATAAATTATAATCAGAGTTTTTATTCATAAATCAAGAGGCGTCACAATTTAAATAATTCAAATCAATCAACACAGTTGTCATGCTTTCACTGAAGAATAAATCATTAAATAAAACAGACTTAAAGTTATGTTTAACAGCGGAAGTGAAACATAACAAAATCCCGAATACGTCATTCATAGTTATTCCAGGATAATAAATCAAGACACAATTCAAAACCATTAAGGATCCATCAAAGGACTTCAAAACAACCATTTCCCCAGTGTTACATCTACCAGAGCACGACAACGACACGCGGATTAACTAAGCGACTCAACTCTAGAGCTATCCTCACCAACTCAAAGCTAATCACCGGATCGAAATCGTTAAAGTAAGGGTGAGATTTCTATTCAATATAAAATGCATTATACGTTTTTAAATACAACAGAATAATCGAATACATTAATCCATTAACCAAACACATTATCATAGTCAATTCACAAGGCATCTCACACAATGAACATGTATATAACAAACAATGGAAATTGCAACACTGGAAACCATCCTAGCATGTTCCAATCCCATATGCAATGCAGACTCTATGCATGTGGTACCAAAACGTGAACCGAGTTCACCCACTGCTCCGTTTACATGTGGAAAGACAGCGGAAATCCATGATTCGCCCACAACCATTGGATCAAGAATCTAGCCTCACTACCTCTAAATCCGGGTAAGTCTATTGGCTCTGCCAGTTCACTTCCGCACAATAGGAATGAACCAATTTAGCAAATGCTCATGCATGCACCATAAAAGCATGCAACATCAATTCAACGGATTATGATCACAACATAATTCCACATAATGCCAACATCAACGAGTATCACATGATAACAGCATAATCATGAAATAATTATCACAAAGCATAAATATGCCAAACGCTTACTCTTCAATTAGTAAGACTAACACCAGTATATACAACAATAACAACTGAGATCAACAACCATCATGAATACACAAAATCGACAACAACACATGATGTCAATATAATCATGAATAAACAACAAGGAAACCAACACATAAGCGTCAATCTTCGTTCAACCTGTCAGAACAATCTAAACCAATTCATCCACCATTCTTAAAACTACCATAGTTCACTAATCGGAAAAATGGCTCTTTTAAAAATAAAATCCATTAATTATAATTTTCTTTATTTTATAAAATAGAGTATTTAATTTAAGAAACAACGTCCAAAACGGCGACTAAAACGGACTTACGGTTTGAAAGTTATGAATTTTCAAAAAGAAACAGTGGAACCCGGTTCCTCCATATGGGGAACCGGTTCCTAAGTTCAAAAATACCATTTTTAGTGATCAAAACACTAGGAACCCAGATCCTCTCATATGGGAACCGGTTCCCACGACCTGCAGAATCAAAAACTGCTATTTTTGACAGCATTATGCATTCCAAATCACATCCAATCAATCTCATACGAATTGCAACATTAGGAACACTAAAATGCATCCATTATACACCAATACAACATCATACATCTTTGTTTCATCATTCCTATTAGTTGTTTGACACACTAAGGATCTTAATTCTATAATCCGACACAAATAGGGTTTCATCCTACAAACCTATAATCAATTTTTCTAACATACCCAATTACCCGGTTAATTCCAAAACCCATAAGGCATTAAAACCGAATGAAATCACCCCTTACCTCGCGATGATCTTCGATTTCCTCGGCGTCGGCTTTTTCCTCTTTTCTCTTCTCTTCTCCAATTCTACGTGAAATAGCTTTTTCCCAAAAAAAACTCCTTTTTCCTTCTTTTCCTTTTTATATTCCTTTCAATACTCCTTTATTATTCCAAATAAAATACATAATTAATAATTAGTAAAAGTAGAGTGATTTACTCCTCACACCCACTATTTACTCTGCACACCTCCAACCCTTCTTTCTTCAATTAATCCAATTAAATCCAAAAATATAAATACTTAAGACTTTAATTAATTAAATAATTAAATTCCCATTTATTTAATATTCGAATTAAATCGGGGTGTCACAATTCCATCCTTTCAAAACAGCCTTCCAGGATTTGCTGTCCATAAATTTTAGAAAATCCACCATATGAACCTTCCAATAATCATAGTTTGCACCATCTAACAAATGTGGTATGTTATTGTACCATCCTTCCTTTTTCATAGTACAAACAAATATTCTCCCTGGAGCTCATCCAATAAACAGAACATGGTGTCTGCTCTGATGTCAATTGAAATTCGGGGACTTTTAAACAAATGTTAAGACAAATGTCACAACTTCAAAATACAATGTCAGGACAGATGTTAAGACATTATCTTCCCGATACAACAATTTATAGAAATTATAAATTATGCAGAAAGTAAATTGTTGAAGATAAATAACACAATCAATTGTTAACCTAGTTCAATGCAACATCACCTATGCTGAGGGCATTTAAGCTAGGAAAAATATACTATGATAATATTAGTTCAAAGCTAAGCAACCCTAATTTACAACTTATCACCTAATCACTACCTATGCAATTTCTATCTAGGAACCTCTTAGATATGAGACCCCCTCTCACTTCCCACAATCACCTCAGAGATAATAAAAAACCAAAATAGAAGAAAACACTTCAAATTACACACAATTCAATCTTTGATTAAAATCTCATGAGTGATTGACAATGAACAATGAACAATCAGCCAAACTCTATGCATAAAAAAAGATACATAAGTAAAAAATAAAAACAAAACACACTTGAAAAACTCTTAAACCTAAGACTCTTGAAAACTAAGCTTCCCCTTATTTTTTCTTAGGTTCTCTTAACATTAGGTTTAGGTTTTTCTTTATAAACTCTTCAGCAATCCATGGGCTTCGAAATCTTCACTTAATTTGTTGTTGATTCACAAGCTGAGGGCTGCACCAATAATGCAGAAAAATCTCCTTGCATTATGAAACAGAAAATCTCAAGTTTTCTAAATTGTCTCTGATCTGGTCGGTTGATCAGAATTGAAGACGGGCAGAGCAGGTGAAGATCCTTCGAGCAATATTGATGATGAGGAGGGCGTGGTGTACCTGCAAGGTACTCCGATGTTAAAGTAAGCAAATGTTTAAGATGAGTATATTGAATATTAGGGTTTTGAGAGTAAGAATGTGATATCTTGCCCTCAAAGATATGAGGGTTTATATAGTGATCTGAAGAGGATTCTCAATGGTTGCTATATTTGGACTTGGATATACGGATCAGTGGATATAGCTATCCGAGCTGATTTGATTAGATCGGGCACTAATGCTCGAAACTAGCCATTACAATAAGGACACAAGGCGTGGATGCAAATTTTAAAAAGACAACTATTTAAAATAAAAAAATTGAAAGAATAAAATTAAATAGTAGAATATTTACAAGGATGATAAACATATTTAAATCTAAAAATAACTTCTCATTCCTAGAAACTATTAAAAAATTTCAGCTTTCCATTTTATTAAACATTGAGAAAAAATTATTTTATATAAAATTTTATATAAAAATGATATTTATTATAAGAAAAAAAACTATAATAAACTTAGTGATATATTATTTTTTAGATAATAACAATAGTGATAATCTTTAGATCTGTCATAACTCCCATAGTTGTGTCATCTGTTGGATATTCTAATTCTGAATTGCAGAGACATTCACGGCCTTCTTAAGACTTGGTCAATGGTGCTTCACTGTTTTTACCCCATTTTTCCAATTTTAGCTTCTTTTAGGATAATAATGGTTTTATCTTACCTTTTCTTCTATAACCTCTCTTCTCTTTCCTTCTCCCGCTACCCATTCGCTTCAAGAGGTAAATATTCATTTTCATACATTTCTCCAATTCCCTTTCCTTTCATTTCCAAATCTTTTTTTTTTTCTTTTTCCATATGCAATGTGCAATTTTACCTAAATCTCTTTAACCTTTCAATTTCTTAATTTGCTTGCTGGTTTTTCTTTTATTTGGCTTCTTTTTGACACAATTCAATGTAAGAAAAGATAAATATGACATAAATTCATGTTTTGTGTTTGCTGTAAATATGACAATTCAATGTAAGAAAAGATAAATATGACATATTTGAATTCGCTTTTACGTTAATATATTCAAACATAAATCATTGTACATTCAACTTGTTTTTTTTTGTTTTTTTTATCTAGAATCAATTTTGCAAAATCATTCAAAATGAATTTGTGTCACCTTGGAACCAAACGGATAAATATTGTGGCCGCAACTGCGGTTGTAGGTCTTGACTTAAATATATAAAACATATTGTGTGTCTAATGAAATATTGGTTGCTTGGTGGTGGAGTTGCAGGCAGGGCATTTGGGAGTGCTTTTACTTTTCTGCCCTGCATGATATGAGTGTTTGATTCTTCTATCCTTTGCTTCAACTCCTCTACATAACAACCTGCAAAAGATATCAACGCAATGTCCGCTGCACCTGTGTCTAACGGGAATGGTAAACTTCTTTATGTGAGATGTTAATTCAACAATCAAATATGGTATTTATCTATCTATAGTGTGTTATGGAAGTGGATTTTTTTAACAATATGATGTTGCAGGTTCGTTTAAGAAGAAAGCAATGAATGCCTCAAACATTCTTAGGAATTCTTTGGCAAGAAAGGGCAGGCGGAGTAGCAAGGTCATGTCTGTTGAAATCGAGGATGTTCATGATGCTGAGGAGTTGAAAGCTGTTGAAGAGTTCCGTGCAGCTCTTTTAGCGGATGATCTCCTCCCTGCAAAGCATGATGACTATCATATGATGCTTAGGTTACTTTTTCTTGTTGTGCGTTTGTTCTTTATCATACCATTAGCAATTTTGCATGCATTGAAATGAAGCCTTAGCTGTAGGTATTTTTTCCTATCAGTAATGTATCATGTATTTTGTTTTTTGATAGATTCCTAAAGGCCAGGAAATTTGAAATTGATAAATCAAAGCTGATGTGGTCTGATATGCTGAAATGGAGGACGGAATTTGGTGCCGACACTATTGGGGAGGTACCTGGTTGTAACTTGTAACAACAATGTTTGATGTGATTTCTTTTAATTCATCATTGTATTCTATATTAACTAATTGGCCATCGATTTTGGCAGTTTTTTTATTTGATTTAATTTATGTTGTGTATTCTTGTGTGTTTTATTACATTAGGAATTTGAATTCAAGGAAATTGATGAAGTATTGAAATATTATCCACAAGGACATCATGGAGTAGACAAAGAAGGAAGACCTGTGTACATAGAAAGATTAGGACAAGTCGATGCTGCCAAGATGATGCAAGTCACAACCATGGATCGCTATATCAAATACCATGTAAAGGAGTTTGAGAGGACATTCGATGTAAAGTTTGCAGCTTGTTCCATTGCTGCCAAGAGACACATCGATCAAAGTACGACTATCCTGGATGTGGAGGGAGTGGTACGTGAGAAATAGTTAATAATCAGTTATACTTGGAAAAGTTGCTACAACCGACATTAAAATTGTTTCAATGTCGCAGGGGCTTAAAAGCTTCAACAAACATGCTAGGGAACTTGTTACCCGCATTCAGAAGATTGATGGTGACAACTATCCAGAGGTACTATTATTTATTTATCTACTCTTGGTTAAAATTATGGGGGGAAAGTTTTGCTGTGAATAAATATCATGGATTACTTAGTAATATCATGAAATTCGTTGCTTCACTGCAGACCTTGAATCGCATGTTCATCATCAATGCAGGTTCTGGATTTAGAATACTATGGAACACCGTAAAATCCTTCCTTGATCCCAAGACCACATCAAAAATCCATGTTAGCCCATAAACCTACTCCTCATTAGTCTGCTTGTTTTTGTTGTGAAAACTGTGTCACCAAAACTTATATTGATTTATATATGATCAGGTTCTTGGCAACAAGTATGATACTAAGTTGCTTGAATCAATTGATGCAAGGTGAGTTCATGAATAGATTGAGTATCTCAGTATCTGGTTTCCTAATATGACAATCCCCATTTTTCTTTGCCCGTCTTGAAGTCTTCCTATAACATTGACTGATTAAAGGTTATGGAGAAGTTTCTTCATCGATTCCATTGTGTTTTCTTTTTTCTTTGTCAGTGAGTTGCCTGAGTTCTTAGGAGGTACATGTACATGTGCTGATCAAGGAGGATGTATGCGTTCGGATAAGGGACCATGGACAGATGCAGATATAATAAAGGTGGGCCTGCAGCTCTTCTCTTTTACCTCTATTTTTTTTTTGCTTTTGCATTTCTATTTTCAATTTCAGCTAGTTACTTTAAGTTGTATGAATGGAATTGCAGTTGGTTCAGAGTGGTGCTCACAAATGTTCAAGAAAATCTGAGTCTCATGTTGAGGAAGAGAACACAATTCCTGAGGTGAGAAAGCTCATTCTAGCAACTCTTAGTGTGTGTTTTTTTTTGTTGGTATTTATGAATTTCTAAACTGCTTGATGGGAATGTAATGTAGGAGGACCACAAGGATTCTAAGTTAGAGGAAAATCACACCTCACAGGTTTCTCCAATTCGTGAAGAGGTATGTTAATATCCATTTTGAATCTTGTTAAGAATAGACAGACATCTTTCATGACATAACGTAGTATGTAAATTTTTTAATTGGTAGCTCTAATATAAATACAAATTATAAATTCTAATTCTTGCATTTAAATTTATCAAACCATTATAGGCAAATAGTCTTCAATTTTAATTTGTTAACATTCATATGGCTTCTCATTGAAGCTTTAGAGACCGTTCTACTTTTTTTCTTATGCCATAAGTCATACATAATATATAATATATAGTATAAAATGCATATATATATAATATTAGCATTAACTCTTTTTAATGTCCCTTTTATATACTAAGACTATGTAAAATTCTTTTAACCTTTTACAACTACATAAGCTACCTTACTTGGATTTTAAAAGTATAGTTAAAATTCTGAGGGTATTATATGATAGGTCTATTGAGTTACTTCATTCTCCATTATGCTCTTGCTTTTTAGTTTTCTTAATGTCCATTGTTTCTTTAGTTCTAATTGTCTGAGAAATATAAGCCTCACAGGTCCTTGCTACTAAAGTTTCCAAGCAAGAGGATTCAATCCCCGTGGATGATAAGAAACCTGCTCAGAAAAAAGTTGACTTAATCTCCGTGGATGATAAAAAAGCTTCTCAGAAAAAAATTGACGAGAGTGATCCCATGGCAACATCAACAGGTAAATGGTGGTGGACTCAATTATATATATCTTTGTGAATGGCTTACTATTATTTACCGGAATTCTGAATTCATATTCACCCGTGTCTCCCTCCTGCAGAGTTTATGACTGTCATGAAACGCATGACTGAGTTGGAACAGAAAATGACAAACATTAATCATAAGCCTGCTTTAATGCCACCTGAGAAGGAGGAAATGCTAAATAATACTATTACTCGAGCTGATTTATTGGAAAAACAACTCATGGACACCAAGAAGGTATTATATCTGTTAGAACAGCATATTTGATTATTCCAAAGAAAACAAATAAATAAAACGCACACAAGAACACAAACGGTCGCTCATTTTTAAGTTTTACTCTTGTTAAATTTTGCTTTGTCAGGCTTTAGAGGATTCGCTGGCTAAACAAGAGGAGATTTCGGCTTATGTTGAGAGCAAAAAGCAGAATAAAAGAACATGTGTATGTACACTACCAATACAATACCTTTTAACTTTACTACTTACTGCATAGTAATGCAATTTACTTTGTGAATGCAGTTTTGTTTCTGGTAAGTTAGAAACTGTGGATGCCGAACAAAGTATAATGTCCAGAGATTAGCAGGGGATTTGACTTTCACATTCTGCTTTTCAAGAAGAGACTTCCCAAATGCCCTTTTACATAAAATGTTCCAACATGTGAATTAATTTACAAAACAACAAAGAAAAGGATATGTTCAATATATGGTTTATGCTAATCAGAATTTTTGTGTTTACTAGGGTAAGATGAATTTACAACTATGATTATATAGGGCTATGCATAGTATGCAAAGAAGTCCTATATTATGTAAGCAAAGGAATCAATATCTAGTACAAAATTAGAGAGTATGTTTTTTAAACATATGAAAATTCTAACTCATGAAAAGAGAGCTATCCTTTTCTTGGTCAAAGTAAAGTAAGAGAAAGGCGTTAGTTGGGAAGAATAGTTGAGTTGGCCAAATGTGTGTAGACATGATGATAGCTCAACTCTTTTCTTGCCCTCTTAATGTAAATATAGAATTTTAAACGAACAAAAGAGTGTTTTTTTAAATAGTATCTTCTTAAAACATGAGCGTTAGTTATAATGCAGCTTATGCAATAACTGAAAACTTACATACATACTTGTTAAGGTTTGCCAATAAAAAGAAGACTTAATTTAAATTTTAAAAAAGAAAATTATTTAAACACCCAACAGGAGTGAATTCATGACCTTCTATATATATTGGTGACACCTACATCAAATTTTAAACCATACTAAGACATTAATAAAAACATTAATGTATATATTTTCTTGAGTCTACTGCATGTGGTTGTATTTCTCAAAAATTACACTGAAAAACAATATTGATATTAAACAGTTTCAATGCATTAAACCAAAAGCAACAATTGTTTTTTAAATTTCAATTTACTTGTAGGATTTGTTGGTGGTGTTATTGAGGATAAGAAACATTTTAGTTGGTTTAAAATTTCTTTGATTATGGTTTTTATATTTCAATTTCATAGATTAATGTTTTTTAAATTTCAACTTCATAAATTAAAATTTCAATTTCCTAGATTGATGTTTTTTAAATTTAAATGTTGTTGTTGGTGTTTCAGTATGGTTTAAATTCCAATTCTAAAGATTAATATTGGCAATGTTTATTCAACAATTGAATGTTGGTTCAATGGAACATGGTTGCAACGGTTGTCCAGTATGGACAACTCCAATGATCATATATTTTAAAGCTCTCCTCTCCAGCCTGGCAAACCAACGAAAAAACTCTCATTAAAGATGGTCTAAGAGTAATAGTACCGTGGTTGGGGGAGAGGGGGTGGTGGTATGTGTGTTAATCGTTAGTGGTGAAAAACCCTTTTTAAAAAATTTGAAAATGACATTCATTAATTTTAAAATATATTTTCAAACGCATCTATTCTATTGCTGATCAAAACACATTTTTAAGTGAGACATATATCCACTTTTTCTAAAACTAGTCTAGAATTATATCTTGGGACTCACTCCTACAATAGTTTAAAATATATATATATATATATATCTTACATGTATTTCACAACTCAATGACTTATTCAGACATGTATTTTCGAACCTGTCAAGCGGAAATTTTAATAAACATCATCTTGCATGTATTCACAACTCAATAATTTATTTGGAAGTTCATTTTCAGATTTTTCAAGCGAAAAATTTAATAAAACACCACCTTACATGTTTGCTTTACTCATGATCAGACCATCATTTCGTCTTCAAACCCTACAAAAACTCTTTCCACACTCAATCAAGTTTTCTATTTCAAAATAATACTTCCCTATTTTTTCACATCAAAATGAGTAAAAAAAACTTAAATTTAAGGTAATGTACACGTATTTCCTTTCTAATTACTTGCTAGAATCTAGTTTTTGGTATGAAAAAAATGAACATTGAGTCTGAAACTGCATTTTAGGATTTTCGTTGAATGCATACGAAAGTGTATTTTTGGATTAGGTCAATGTTGCTTTTGGTTAGTTTTAATAATTTTTGTTACGATTGACCTCAAAAATGGTGCACCCTGATGTTGACCTCAAAGTTATTGTGTGTATCAATGTTAAATCAGTTGATATCAAGGTAAATGATGGTAAACAATTTACAATGATAAGAAATTTGTTGTTTGTGAACATATGTTCGATGGATCCGCACAAAGTGCCAAATTGGGGGTTCAATGTTTTTATCAAGAGGTCATATAATAGTTTTGATATAAGACAAGTATTTGTGACACTGCAATGCGAAAAAAGTGGCAAGTACACAAAATCTATCAGGAAGTTGAAACTGGATGACACCAGTTCGAGGAGATCTAATTGTACTTTTAAGTTGCGATAGTTACTTATGGCAAATAATACATGGACATTTAATGTGATTATGCATTTATTTAAAATTTCTTTATGAGTCAACCTCTAGCCTATAAATAGAGGTCTTTTCCCTCATTTCATTTCATTCATAATCATTTTTTGACACAACTCACTCTTTCCCCTCTCTCACCCTCTAAAATTCTTTTTTACTTTCTCTCACTAAATACATTAGCCTTTGTACCTTTGTGAGAAAGAAAAGTCCTTTAGTGAGTGAGAATTAAAATCTAATTCTGGAAGGGTAGAAATGTAAAGTTCACCAAGGAATCATTGTTTATATCTTAATTGAACATAATATCCATTTAAGAAATTTTGTTTGAGTTAGAAATTAAACCTGTAAAAGCTTTGGTTTAAGGATTGAGTGATCAAGTCTGTGTTTAGGTTCAAGATTGGAGAGTTTCTTATGGCATCCTAGATAGGGGAAAAAAACCTATGAATAAACAAAAATACCCTCCAAAAATGCATTTATGGGACACACGTTTCTCACAGTGTAACTATTTAGTTCATTTAAAGTGTAACCAGAAATACAACACCGGTTTGGAAACCGTAAGTGTACTTCCGGGTTATATGCTTTTTTCATATAATAGGGTGCACACCGGAAATACATTTCTGATTCCTGGGGGCATATTTGGAAATTTATGTTGGTGCCTATGAAACACTTAGGGTGCATTGAGAAATTCTCTTCCAATTTTTCATACATGCATTTACAAAAATCAGTTTAATGCTTAAACCTTATTGATTATGGACCTAGTTTAATCAAGAGAATTTCTTATGGCACTCTAGATAGAGAAAAAAAGCCTAAGAATAACCAAAAATGCTCTCCGAAAATGCATTTTTGGGATGTTTTTTTGGAACCGATGTTGCATTTCAATTCGTATCACCGTGGTAGGGTGTGACATCTCACAGTGTAACTATTTAGTTCATTTAAAGTGTAATCGGAAATACAACATCGATTTGGGAGCCGTAAGTGTACTTCTGATTTGTATGCTTTTTTTATATAATAGGGTGCGCACCGGAAATACATTTCCGATTCTAGGGGCATATTTGAAAATTCATACTGATGCCTAAGAAACACTTAGGGTGCATTAATAAATTCTCCAAGCTTAATCCATGGTAAAATCTCTTTAGGTTTTTCGCCAGTATGTGGCAAAATCAAGATTAGGTTAAAACTTAGTCCACGGTAAAAGGTTGGATATGGTTCGAGATTAGCCCGTTATTAAAATATCACAAGTTATTGGTTAGCCCATGTAAAATCAAGGTTTAAGGTTCATAAAGGCTTATACTTAGTCCGTGATAAAAACTTGAAAGATTTAAGAAGCTTGAATACTAACTGCTCCAAGATTCTTATTTGCGGAGAGAAGGATAACTGTTTTAATCTACCGTTTGAAAGAGAAGACTAATTGCCTCAATCAACCAATTTTCTTATATAAAGGGATTCATGAGTCTTTCTTACTAAAAACTCATTTATTGGATAGTCCCAAGATCAATTCTTGGGAGAGAAATATGTCCTTTTGTTTTTGACCAAACTTCTATAATTATTTTGTTCTTCATTTTCCTATGATGTTTTTGTTGAATATAGTGTAAGTCAAGTACAATGAAAGCTTTAGAAGTTGTTTTTGGAAACAACTTAATTGAATAAGTTGTTCTGCACTAAAGCAGAAAAATGTTGTTTCGAAGAAACCAGTTTCTAGTTTTGAGGAAACAGATTTCTGGCGCGAATTTTGGTTTTCTACAATGACAGTTTTTCTGGTTTTGTTGTGTTGTTTTATAGTGTGTTATGTGTATACACTATAAATACTCTCCCTCTCATGTAATAATTATACAATGCCATTGTGAATAATAGATAATATTTTCTCCTCAATTACTCTCTCTCTCTCTCTCTCTCAATTTTCTCATTTTCTATCTAAACTTCATCTTCTCCAATTCTACCTTCACCATTGATTCATCCAAATTGTGTATGTTCCAACATCTGGCATCAAGAGCATTGGTTCTGATCCATTAATCCGCTGAAAACATGAGAACCACCAATCGAATTCCTACCAACCTCCCAATTCTTGATTCTAAGAATTATGACAAATAGTACAAACAAATGAAATTTTTGTTTGGGTATCAAGAAGTCCTTGAAGTGGTGAATAATGGAGTCACACCACTTGTTGCAGAGGCTACAGCTGCACAACAAGCCACATTCAAGGAAGAAAAGAAGAAAGACTACAAAGCCCTCTTCTTGATACACTCTTGCATCGACAACGACAACTTTGAGAAAGTTGGTGATTGTACGTCGGTAAAGCAAGCTTGGGAGATCTTGAAGAAAGCGTATGAAGGTGCCGACAAAGCGAAGGTGGTAAGGTTACAAACTCATAAGAGGCAGTTTGAGTTGGTACAAATGGAATAGAAGGAATCAATCAATGACTACATTACGCGCATAACGCGTTTGGTGAATCAAATGAAGGCTTGCGGTGAAACCGTTACAGTACCAAATGTAGTAGCTAAGATCTTGCGTTCTTTAATGTTAAGATTCAATAACATTATGATAGCCATAGAAGAATCAAAGGATCTTCTCACCATGAGCAAGGAGGAGCTCCAAATCTCATTGGAGGCACATGAGCAAAGGTTGGATGAAAGAGAAAATAACAAGGCCAAAGCGGGAATTGCATTGCAAGCAAGGTTCAATGAGAAGAACAAGAGATCGAAAGGCAAGTGGCCTTCAAAGGGAAAAGCAAATTTCTAGAATTTTGGTGGAAAAGATTCACAAAATTCAAGAGGTTCCATGGATAAAAAAGGAGAGAGCAGCTCCAAAGGTGGTGGTCAAGAAAACAACTACAAGAGAGGTAACAAGAGTAATGTGAAGTGCTACAATTGTCAAAATTTTGGTCGTTTCGCAAAAGAATGTAATGCAAAATCGAAAGAAAATCATGGAGATGAGGCCAAGGTTGCTAGGAAAGAGATAGAGGATGATGATACGCTTCTTTTCATGATCATAGAGGAGAATAATGGCTGCAAAGAGGGGCTGGACAACAACACAATAGTGTGTAGAGGGCTGGACAACAACTCTAACAGTGCAGAATTTTCTGCACAAACGTGTTCAAAGCGAAACGCAATGGTTACCGTTCGAGGAGTAGTCCAAAGTAATGATGAGTGGTACTTGGATTCAGGTTTTTTGACTCATATGACGGGTAGAAAGGATTGGTTTGTGAATGTCAATCAAGCCACGAAAAATAGAGTGACATTCGCGGACGACACCACTTTGGCGACAGACAATGTGGGTGATGTCTTGATCAAGAAGAAAGATGGAGGCCATTCCTTGATCAAAGATATGTTGTACATTCCTAGAATTAGGTGTAATCTCTTGAGAAATGGCCAATTACTTGAGAAGAGTTACACAATTCGGATGGAAAACAAGATTTTGCGCGTTTTTGACCAAAAAGGCGCTTTAATCTTGAGAGCACCCATTGATGTAAATCATACTTTCAAAATAGAGTTAAAATTAATGGAACACAAATGTCTTGCTACATAGGCAATTCGTGATTAGTGGTTGTGGCACTACCGTCTTGGACACCTAAATTTTAGAGACCTCGACGCGTTGCAAAAGCATGGTATGGTGACCGGGCTGCCAAAGATAAATTTCCAGCTGAGTTGTGTGAAGAGTGTGTGCAAGGGAAGTAGCACAAGAAAATTTAAGCAAGGATGTTGGTCATATGACCAAGGAACATCTTGAGGTGGTGTATTCAGATGTGTGCGACCCAATGCAAGTCGACTCCTATGGTGGAAATAGGTACTTTGTCACTTTCATTGATAATTTTAGTAGGAAGCTGTGGATTTACCTCATAAAGAGGAAGGATGATGTGTTTGATGTGTTCAAACGTTTTAAGTCCATGGCGGAGCGGTAAAGTGGTCACAAGGTGAAAATTCTCAAAACAAATGGTGGAGGTGAATATACCTCAAGTGAGTTTGGGAATTATTGTGATGATGAGGGTATAGTTCGTGAGGTTGTTCCATCCTATACGCCTCAACAAAATGGAATTGCCGAAAGGAGAAATTGCTCAATTATGAACATGGTTCGTAGCATGTTGAAAGGGAAGAACTTGCCGAAGTAACTATGGGGATAAGCGATCTCTATGTAACACCCCTTCTAAAATACCCTGCGAATTAATAATAAATCAGAGTTAACATAAATTAAAAGGGCATTACAATTTGTTAAAATAGAATATCTCATTTCAAATGTCATGCTCACTGAAAAACTTTATTAAAATAGTCAAAAACCAATACTTATGTTCTACACAGCGGAAAAATACCAATAACCGAAATAAAATTCAATTCATAATTATTCTCAAAATAAATCAAAGAACAAATGAGTACAGAACAAAACTCTCATCCAAATGTTTCCCAGTGTTACAACTATCAGAGCATGACACTGACATGCGGGTAACTAACTAGCACAGCTCTATAAGCCATCCTCACCAATTCCTGAGCTGCTAACTTTAATCTGAAATCATCAAAGTAAGGGTGAGATTTCATCGCAATATAAAATGCATTATACGTTTCTAAAAACAACAGAACAATTCAATACATTATTTCACCCTCATTAGCATAATCAGATTCCAGTACACAATTGTAATTCACACAGTTAATTATGCACAATAACAACAACAATGAAATTATAACACCGGAAACCATCCTAACATGTTATAATTTCACACAAAATGCAAATGCAGACTCCATGCATGTGGTACCAAAACATGAACTAAGTCACCAACATCGATTCGTCCATAATCACCCGGACATGAATCCAGCCTCACCACCCATAATCACCCGAGAACGGTTATTGGCAAAATCTCACTAACTCCGCACAATGAGAATTAGCTACCACCAGAATGTATATGCATGCACATCAAAAGCATGCAACATTCAAATAACGGAATATGATCACAACATAATTCCATACATAGTCAACACCATCAAACAACACATGATCACAGCATAATCGTGCATAAACAACAAACACAACACATAAGTGTGTAGTCCTCAATCCAATCAGTCAGAACAACTCTAACCTACTCGTCACATTTCTAAATTTACATTTGGTTCACAAAATCGGAAAATCGGCACTTTTTAAAATAAAATTCATGAAATAGAAATTTCTCAATTTTATAAAATAGTACGTTTAATTTAGAGAATGTTGCCCAAAACAGCACTCGAATCGGAGTTACGGTTCATAAAATACGAGTTTTCAAAGTTTCAAACATTTTTGAAAATAACACAGTGGTAACCGGTTCCTCCCAGGGAGAACCCGGTTCCCACAAGTTTGAAATAACACGTCCCCTGAAAAATGTATGAGGAACCCGGTTCCTCCAAGAAATGGTTTTTCTTTGTAAAATTTTAACTGGGAACCCGGTTCTTCCCCAGGAGTAACCGGTTCCCACTGAGTCAGAAATTATTCTCCCTGGTTTTTATACCAGGAACCCGGTTCCTCCCACATGGGAACCGGTTCCTGCGACCTGCAGAACCAAAAACAGCAGCTTTGACAGTAGCATTCTCATCCAAAATTTTCCTTTCCAATTCCATACGGATTAATGCATCAAAACATCAAAATTCCAACCAGCAAACATCAACACAACACACATAGCATGATTTCATCATCCCTAATAATTCCATATCATTACTAATGGTTCCAATTCATACAATTCAACGTATTTTGGGGATAATTCTACAAACCTAAATTATCTAATTTCAAGTTTCCTAACATACCCAATCATTCAATTGAATCCCAAAACCCATAAAGCATTATAATTGAATGAAATCACCCCTTACCTTGCGATGATTCTTCGAATTCCGACGCTTTACCTTTTTCCCTCTTTCTTTTCTCTTCTCCAATGTACGTATGATAGAAAACTCCAATTCCTTCTCTTTTCCTCTATTTTATTCCTTTTATTATTCCAATAATAATAATAAAATAATTAGCATAATTAGAGTGTTTTACTCCTCACACCCTTCAATTCAACCTCACACCCCAACACTTTCATTCTATTTAATTAATTAATTAAATCCAATAATTCAAAAATACTAATAATTAAACTTCTAATTAAATTAATAATTAAAATTCTAATTATTCAATAATTGAATTATTTGGGGTGTCACACTCTACAGCAACCTATTTGTTGAATAGTTTCCCTACTAAGAAGCTTGACAAAGTTACACCGGAAGAGGTATGGTCTGGCCACAAACCAAATTTAACGCATTTGAGAGTTTTCGGTTCGATTGCATATAGGCATATTCTGGGTCAACTTCGAAAGAAGTTGGATGATAAAAGTGAGGTAATGATTCTTGTCGGATATCACCCTATTGGAGGCTACAAACTGTTTGATGTGAGTAGCAAGAAGATCCTGATCAGTCGAGGTGTGGTAGTGAATGAGCTGAAACAGTGTGACAACAAAAAAAATCTAGTTTCAGGAGCAGAAACTGGTTTCTCAACAGAAGGAAACCGGTTTCTCACGTGAAATTTGCAACCTGAAGGTTCTAGAATTGCATTTCTGGATACAGAAACCGATTCCCCTGGTTTTGGAAACCGGTTTCCACCATAAAACACAAAAAACCAGCAACAACAACAACAACAGAATGAAGGGACTGATCCGATTCCGATTGAAGGTGGCAATGGTGAGTCCAGTAGAAGACTGACAAGACGTAGAGGTCTACCTCAACGGCTCCAAGATTGTGAAGTGTTCCATGATAATGAGATTAACAATGATGGTGATCTCATTCATTTTGCGCTTATGGCCGAATCCGAACCGGTGAGTACGAAAGAGGCATTGAGCAATGCAAAATGGGTGTGTACGATGAAAGAAGAATTGGAATCTATTGAGAAAAACAATACTTGGGAGCTGGTTGATTTGCCGGAAAGAAAAAAGGCAATCGGAGTAAAGTGGGTCTATAAAGTGAAGGCAAATCCTAAAGGCGAGATTGTCAAGCATAAGGCTAGACTAGTAGCAAAAGGATTCTTGCAGCGAGAAGGCATAGACTATGATGAGGTGTTTGCTCCGGTAGCTAGATTGGAGACCATACGGTTGGTTGTTGGTATTTCCAATAGTAAAAATTGGCGGATGTACCAAATGGATGTGAAATTTGCATTTTTAAATGGTCCACTTGAGGAGGAAGTCTATGTAGAGCAGCCCCCGATTTTGTGATAGAGAACCAAAAGGGAAGAGTCTACAAGTTGAAGAAAGAACTCTATGGCTTGAAACAAGCACCTAGAGCTTGGAACAAGCGCATAAATATTTTTCTTATTGAGGCTGGCTTCAAGAAGTGTGTGTCTGAACATGGTGTTTATGTGAAGTCGGATGCAAGAAAAGGTGTGATTATACTTTGCTTATATGTGGGCGATCTTTTGATTACGGGCAACAATGAGGAGTTTATTTCCAAGTTCAAAAGTGAGCTCATGGAAGAATTTGAGATGAGCGATCTTGGTGTCATGACATACTTCCTTGGCATAGAGTTTCACAAGTCAAAGTTGGGACTACTCATGCATCAAAGAAAGTATGCTCATGAGATATTGAAGAGGTGTGATATGGAGTATTGTAATGCTGCCAATTCACCAATAGAACCAAGGTTGCAGTTGTCCAAGAATGAGAATGAGGGTGACGTTAATCCAACTTAATATAGAAGGTTGATTGGATCATTACGTTACTTATGCAATATGCGACCGAATTTGGAATTTAGTGTCGGCATTGTGAGTAGATTCATGGAGAGATCAAAGGTGTCTCATTTGGCAGCGCTCAAGAGGATCCTTCGTTACATCAAAGGTACTTTTGGCTACAGAATTCTCTTTCCCGCGGCTGATGTGGGCAGCATGTGTGAGTTACTCAGTTATACGGATTCCAATTGGTGTGGAGATAAAGATGATCGAAAGTCTACAACCAGTTATGTCTTTATGTTCGGAGGAGCTCCAATCTATTGGTGCTCTAAAAAGGAATCTGTGGTGGCACTTTCTTCTTGTGAGGAAGAGTATATCGCAACATCCATGTGTGCATGTCAAGCCGTGTGGCTAATGAATATACTTAAAGAGTTGGACAACATTGAGGTAAAAGCTGTCACACTCTTTGTTGACAACCTCTCGACTATTAATCTTGCAAAGAATCCCATAGCACATGGGAGAAGCAAACATATAGAGATGAGGTTTCATTACTTGAGGGAGCTAGTGTGTGAAGAACAGTTGAAGCTAGCTCATTGTCGAAGCGAAGAACAACTTGCAGATTTGTTGACTAAAGCGGTAACAAATGAAGTGTTCAAGAGGCTTCTGAAGAAATTGAGCTTGAGGATTGTGGAGCACTTAACTTAAGGTGGTGTGTTGAATATAGTGTAAGTCAAGTGCAATGAAAGCTTCAGAAGCTATTTTTAGAAACAGATTAATTGAATAAGTTGTTCTGCACTGAAGCAGAAAAGTGTTGTTTCGAAGAAGAAACCGGTTTTCAGTTTTGAGAATTTTGGTTTTCTGCCGTGGCAGTTTTTCTGGTTTTGTTGTGTTGTTTTATAGTGTGTTATGTGTAGACACTGTAAATACTCTCCCTCTCATGTAATAATTGTACAATGTCATTGTGAATAATAGATAATATTTTCTCCTCAATTACTCTCTCT
Organism: Vicia sativa; assembly: GCA_021764765.1. Taxonomy (NCBI): domain Eukaryota; kingdom Viridiplantae; phylum Streptophyta; class Magnoliopsida; order Fabales; family Fabaceae; genus Vicia; species Vicia sativa. Next base: position 103,525,065 of record CM038792.1, read on the forward strand.
CTCTCAATTTTCTCATTTTCTCTCTAAACTTCATCTTATCCAATTCTACCTTCACCATTAATTCATCCCAATTGTGTATGTTCGAATAGTTTAATTATCTTGATTTGTAGTGGATCAGACTTTAAATTATTTCGTGTGGTTTCTTATATTTATCCAACACATCATATTTCTCATTACCATGTTTCTCATTATGATTGATCTTCAATTTTCACAAAGAAGAAGGATGAACAATTTTCTAAAAGTAAAAGCACCTTGAGAGCATTATTAAAGCGAGAATAAAAACTAAGCATTATCCACATGTCCAAAAAGGAAAGACTAGGCACGCAACTTTACTTTATAGGTTCTGGTTTAACAAATATTACATGGAGTTTTATGCAGTAATCATCGGTGATCTTTTACACCTTCAAAGTTAATTGCCACGTTCCTTTCCTCATAGTTTATCTTAAAAAATGCCAAAAAGTAAAGACATAGAACAAATGATTCCAGCTAATTCCCTCACTTTTTTCTTAGTCTGTCAATAAACTATAACCAAAGGTTGTTGTTTTTCCTTGAATCAAAGCTAAGCATATACTAGTTTTTTAATACTATATACTCAAAAATAAAAGTAAACCTATGAATATAATGCTCTAAATAAACCAAGACAAAACACCTAGTATAGTAGGTATCCATTTGTACCTGTTCCTCAATTAAAAACATTATTGAGCTACAATCAAATGAATTGAGCAGGTGAGTCTAACTTTACTTTGTAGACTACCCTCTAATAAGACATAGAGAACAAATAACTGCATAATAACTGCCCTTCTATTTTGATATTATCATAGATGACAGGAATCCTTCTAAAATCATATCTAAGTTGTAATCCATGTAATACCGACACTTCATATCAAAGACTTTACTTTTAAAATTATTACTGATACAGATTTGTCAGTATCGTGTCTAGTATCTGCCTCTGTTTCATAGATTGTAACATTCATCGAAAAAGTACATAACAAAAGTGTGATTAGTTAGGGTTAACCATTGTTTTTGTCTAATGATAAAGCAAAAGTAATATGATATATAATACATAACAAAGAAAGGAATTGATTCAAGAGGTTAATTAAACAAATAAAAAGATCACCAAGTGTTATCTTACAGTGCAAGCAAGAATAAGATAAAAATACTTTAGAGATTTTTCTGATATTAAACTAATGCATGTGGAACTTAGACCAATTGTTAATTAAGACTTTTACTATATCAGCACTTTTGCTTTACACAAAACTAAAAACATGTTTCACTACATTTAGAATTTGACTTAGACCCTTAACCTAATTAATCCTTACAATTATATAGATGATTTTTACATGACATGGTAAGAGCTAACAACTCTTAACATCATCTTTTTATACGGATTTGAAAGCCAGTTTGTTACCAGCTCCAACTTTTTTGCTTTTGGTTTTCTGTCACATTGATATTCTTCTCTATAAATACTATCATTTCCATAATGGTGTTCATTCAATCCAGCTGAAAGCACTTCTTTAACTACTCTTTCATAATAACTTTTGTTCCTTGAAGTGATCTTGAAAGAGATATAATGGTCAATTCTATAAACTTTTTCATGCTTTTTTCTCTTCTAGTCTTTGCTCCTTTCTGTCACTGTGAGAATAAAGTAGGAGATTTTCTCTACCCTCAATTTTATGACGGTTCATGTCCACAAGTTGAAGAGATTGTTAAGTCTGTTGTTTCCAAAGCTGTCGCTAAAGAACCTCGCATGGCTGCTTCGTTGCTCAGACTGCATTTTCATGACTGTTTTGTCAAGGTATCTGCATATAACAGGCCAACTACTTAGTGATCTAGTAAACCTTAACGTTGCGGCCGCAATTGCAATTACAGACATGTTTTAAAAACTTGTTAATGCATGCATATAGAAAATTTATAGTCATGGTCACAAAAATTTATAGTGTTATAACAAATAATTGATGTTGCAGGGTTGTGATGCTTCGGTGTTGCTAGATAGCAGTGGAACAATCATCAGTGAAAAGAGGTCAAATCCGAACCGTAACTCAGCAAGAGGATTTGAAGTCATTGAAGAAATTAAATCTGCAGTAGAGAAAGAGTGTCCTCATACAGTTTCTTGTGCTGATATTTTGACTCTAGCAGCTAGAGATTCAACTGTTCTTGTAAATTTCCTCTTGTTTTGTACTCTACTACTCTTATCTTTGATCATCAAAAGTCAAAATGAATCTTATATTCAATCTTTGCAGACTGGTGGACCAAACTGGGATGTGCCTTTGGGAAGAAGAGATTCTCTTGGTGCAAGCATCAGTGGCTCGAATAACAACATTCCTGCTCCTAACAACACATTCCAAACCATCTTAACTAAATTCAAGCTTAAGGGACTTAACATTGTTGATCTAGTTGCTCTATCTGGTAAAATCTTAGTACTAACCTATTTCATGTTCATTGGTTTCAAAACATACTCGGTTTATGCTATTATTTCTCATAGATATAAGCAATATAGTTGATGCAAACACCGGAGTCATCTCAATTTTTTGGAGGCCTTATGTAAATTAGTCGCAATTTAACTATAACAAAATAAACTTGTGACAAACATTTTATGAGGGCCTACTTAGTTATGGTGTACCCGTGACAAATTTTGGGCCATATGCGATAGCCTGTGTTGCATGCCCTCAAAGACGGCCTTGGCAGACGCAATAACAATTAACAATCGTGTTGCGGCGATCACAATCGTCCACTTGTATATTATGTGAAGTATAAACAATTTCTTGTTATGTTATATAGGTAGTCACACTATAGGTGATTCAAGATGCACTAGCTTTAGACAAAGACTCTACAACCAAACTGGGAATGGCAAGTCAGATTTCACTCTTGACCAAAACTATGCAGCTCAATTGCGCACTCGGTGCCCGAGATCTGGTGGAGACCAAAATCTATTTGTCCTAGACTTTGTCACCCCGGTAAAATTCGACAACAACTACTACAAGAACTTATTGGCCAACAAGGGTCTGCTAAGTTCTGATGAAGTTCTGTTGACAAAGAATAAAGTATCTGCAGATTTAGTGAAAACTTATGCAGCAAGAAATGATATTTTCTTTGAACAATTCGCCAAGTCTATGGTTAAGTTGGGAAACATTACTCCTTTAACAGGTTCAAGGGGTGAAATCAGGAAACACTGCAGAAAGATTAACAAGTGATGAAGTACTATCATTGTGGTGTTGGACATTTGAAAATTGAATTTGCATTTTGTTGATCTTTTATTTTTTTAGCCATGTTTTATTTGTGAAACCATTGGCAGAGTCACTGTATCCTTCTGAGTTAAAATTTGAGGTTTTGGTAGTATTGTTGTGTTTGTTTGAAGGAATTCTATGTAATAAGATGTTATAAGAATAAGTTGTTAAGTTTGTAGTTGTTGGCAATGATGGTCTTGAAGTTTAAATGAAATTTATTTCCTAAAGTGGTAATAGACACTGCATTTTCCGCATTTATTTTGGTTATAAAAGTAACTAAGTAAATTTTGTTCTAAATTTATTTGGAACGACTTTCTCTCATTGAAATTAAATTTATTAGATTCTGCAGCTAGTTTTGTTATTTAATTTATAATGTAATTAAATTTTGTTCAAAATTTCGTTGAATTTGTATTTTGTACTATTTTTTCTCTGTGGTGATTAAGTTTAGAATTTGAATTTAAAATAATGAACTTGTGAATTTATGATATTTTGAAATTTTAAAATTTTATAGGTGTCATGATTTTTTTAGAGACAAAGTCATTTGTTTCGAAGGATTTAATAACTATATAAATTTATTATAGAGACATGTTTATTCACTCGAATTATTCAGTTTAGTCATGCAATTCGATTAATGATTCAATTCTCTCACTAATTTAATGATCGGTCTAATTTTTAAATTATTGGTTGCAATAATATGAGACCACAAGATAAAGATAAATCATGTACAAGAACATTTGTACTTATACGCTTGTTCATGTAACGACTTACCATACTAACATAAAAATCAATGTTAGGTCGTGTATATGTTAAAGAAATAAGTTAAGCATGAGGCGGTTAGCATTTCTCATACGCCTCAAAAAGTGAATAAGTTTGAGGATAAACTGGCTTCAGTTGGGTGCTAGTGTGTGCCTGAGTTGTTGATATACAACTCGATTCCAGACTGTATTTCCTCCTTGTTAGCTGAGGACGCTAGGGGTGTGTCACCTAGTCGTTTCCCTCCCTAGTTTCTTTTCTTCCTTCTTGGGCCTTTGGCCCTCTTTGTAACTAAAAGAGAAATAAGCTTTCCAATCAATCTTTAATATCTTTCTTTATTAGTGGATGAACTTTCTTCTTCACATTCAATGTGAACATTATATTACACGAGAGTGCCAACTGGTATACATCTCAACATCCATGATTCTCAAAGAAAATCTAATTCATACTTATTTTGTGATATGTAGATTCCATGTTTAGATCGCGCCACTTCCATCATAAAAAAGTACTTCAAGCGACCGAGGTCTTTAAACTTAAATTCCTTAGCGAGAAACTACTTTAGTTCTCTAATCTCATTCTGATCATCACCGGTGATGATAATGTCATATATACAAACAATGAAAATAATCACCCTTTCTTGTTTTGTGTATTTTATAAAATAGTACGGTCAGTTTGACATTGGATGAATCCATGAAGTTTAAATACCCTTTCAAACCAAGCCCGAGGAGACTGTTTAAGACCATAAAGTTACTTCCTAAGATTACATATTTTGCCATAATTTTCTAATAAGTCTAGCTAGGAGGAATTTTTATATAGACATATTCTTCGAGCTCATTGTTCAAGAACTCATTCTTGATATCTAATTGGTGTGGAGACCAATCTAATTTTAGTACCAATAATGGAAGAAGAACATGAACTGAGTTCAGTTTTGCCACAGTCCAAATGTTTTCTAGTAGTCCATCTCGTATGATTGAGTAAACACATTGCTACAAATTAATTCTTGTACTTGGTAACACTTCCTTCACTGTTGCATTCGATTGAAAAAAATTTGACTTACACCCAATTGGCTTCTTTCTCTCCAACAATTTAATGAGTTGCCACGTCTCATTCTTCTCTGAGGCTAAGAATTTTGGGTTTATTTGGTTGAATTTGGTGTGTGGATTTGAAAAGAGGTTGTACGTTTAAATATTTTGGAAGGAAGATTTGTAATGAGTTTGCCATTTAGATATATGAATAATAGGGTCTGGTTAGGGGTTCAAAAATTGAGGATTTTTTATGGTATTCAATATATAAGGTAGGTTGTCGATTGGACAACTTCACCTTAATAAAAGTTTGGCATGTTAGTTAATAGCATGAGAGATCTAGTGACTTCTATGAGATGTCTATTCTTTCTTTCAACAATTCTATTTTGCTGAGGAGAGTTTTCACATTCCTGGAATTCACATATATGCAACAGAAAAATAGTAACAGACTTTGAGTCCTAAGTTAACTTACTAATTGACAGCAAACTACAATCTAATTTTGAAACAAATAACATATTTAAGGGTAATGTATTTAGATGTTACAGAGACTTTTTACCTCAAATATGGCAGAGGATTGGTCCATATTTGAGTATGCTTCTTTTTATATCACTGCAACAATGGCATATTATATGAAGATTTGTCATGGAGTTTAGCAGCCAGGACACGACAAGGTTGTTTTCGCGCTTCTGTGTCTGAGGGATTTAGTCTTCTTTCCCTAGTCCTTTTGCACCTCCAATGATATAGTATTTCTTATCATTTTCTTGAAGATACAATCTGATCATGCTATTGCTAAGCATCCTAGTTGTGTCGTTTTGTTTTGGATTTGTGCTAAAGTTGTGTTTGTTAACCATGGGAATTTTTTATGGATTGGAATGTTGCTACTGATACCAATTGAAATATTATTTTTATTTTTGTAAAATGTATTATATATATATATATATATATATAAATGCTATTCATACACCATTTCCTACACCTACATTGTTTTTCATTGTACATCTATACGGTGAACAGTGAAATATTATAAAATAATATTATTTTAAAAAAGATAAAAAAAAATATTTTTAAATATATATTTTTTATTTTTTTATTTTAGATTGATGGAGTACAAAAACAAAAGTACCTCATTAACCAACTTCATAATTTTATTAATCAAATTTTTACATTTCATTAACCAACTTCATAATTACTTAAAATCTGGGCAGTCTATTTACCAACTTTGTAACTTCATTAACCAATTTTTTACATTTCGTTAACCAACTTTGTTTTACTATTAAAAATTATTTTTAATATTTGGATGTTTATTAACCAACTTTATCACTATATTAACAAATATTTTGCATTTGATTAACCAACTTCATTTTATCAATAAAAGTCATTATCCGTACACTGTTCACGAATATTATTCACCTACATTGTTCAAATACTGTTCATTTTTTTAATTTTAAAATAAATATTTTTTAAAATAATAAAACACTGTTCACCGTATTTATATTTGGTGTAACTTTAGGTGTACAAATAACAAAGCTGATATATATATAAGTACCATTAATTCCTACATTAATTCTTATATATACAAAAGGAAATAATTATAAACATTGCATTAAATAAATGGGATATCAATCCCTGAACTACTGTAAAAAAAATCACTGGCAGTTGGGTTGGCTATCATAATATGTCATAAAAGGTGTAGATAAGTAGACAATAAAAAATATATTTTATATTTATATTTAACAGAACTTAATCAAAATCACAATCTCTTTTATATCATACAACAATCAACTATATATTAATTTTCTTTTCTTCTTGATCCACTGAAGGGTGGTTTTCGGATCAATTTTGATCTAAAATGACTCATCTGAAATTGTTTTTCCTTTCCTTTTCATTCAAATAAGTGATTTCACATATATTTTTAGTTTTTTTCTTTGTGATTTTGTCGTCTTAGTGTGGCGTTGTGTGATTTTGTCATCTTAGTGCGGCATTATGTTGGTGGCCGTGTTATTGCGGTGTTATTTTGCTTTCCGTCTTGGTGCGGTATTTATTCGGTTCAGATTTAACAGATTAGCTTCGATCCGGTGCATATTCAACCAATGATTTTGACGTCATCAACGTTGCAGACTATGAGACATGAGTATTCCGAGCATTTCAATTTCGTCATATTTGTAGGCTTTGCCATATTTGTAGGCATTATGCCGTTATATGCTATTAACGTGGGTGTTGTGAGTTTGTTCGCAGATTTATCTTTTTCAGTTTATAGTGATTTTGAATTTAGATTATTCGATATATTCTATCAATTTGAATGAATGAATATCTTTTTTTAGTAAAAAAAATACAACAATCAAGTATTTAAAGTGGGGAATTAAAAGATAGAATTAGCTCAAAATTGGTCTTTCTAATTTTTGTTGAGAGATAAAACTAGTTCAAAATTGATCTTTCTAAATTTTGTAGCAAATTCACTAGTTCAAAATTGGTCTTTCTAATTTTTGTAGAGAATTCACCCACAATAAAATTTTACTTTAACTCATACAACAATCATCATTTTAGTAATGACCATCTAAAAGATAGAACTAATTCAAAATTGATATTTTCAATTTTTATGGAGAACTTAGTCAAAATCATATTTTACTCCAATTCTTACAACAATCATCAAATTAGGGTCTGTACTGTTAGATGTAATTCACATTCAGAAGTTGTTGTTAACTCAGAAACACTGTAGCTCAAAAGCAGTAGAGCTTGTGAGGTTGTTGTTACCTCAAAATTTACTCTCTTCATTTTGAGGTTTCTGACTTATAATCGCATTATCATAAACATTCATGCACGTACATGCATAGCGTTTATCACATGGTTACCAGGTTCCAAATAACTTAATTTGTGGAAGAAATTGTGCGTCTCGGCTATCTCAGATCATTTTGAGCCAAAAATCGATATTTCTCGGTTCGTATGGCTATTGCAAGATTTTCTGGTCAGAAAGCTATTTTGGTTTGATTCCATGAGCATTGGGATCATATCAATTTATTTCCCAGTTTATCAGTTCAGATCGGAGGCCATTTCGTCAAGGAAAAATATTTTATTCACTTATTTCTCAATAAAGTGAATTTTGAGATTTTTTGCGTTTCGGGTGCTCCGGAAGGAATATCTCTCAACTCGTCGGGTATTTTCTGATGAGTTTTGACAGGAAAGTCCCTCTCATTATTATTTACAACTTTCGTTCACAAGCCGAACGTGAATTATATGTAGAAGGTCCCCAAAGGAATTGATTTTCACAGTGGATTAAACTGAATTTATGTGTTGTACCGTGCGCTTAGTGCACTCAAACCTTCATAATTCCTAGCTGAAAAATCGAAACTGAGCGAGGCCGGTGTCTAACATTCCGTATCAAATTCCTCTCCGACTTTCGTTTGAAACTCTAGAGAAAATTCCTTATCATTTAAGAGTAGTTTTTTATTCTTCGGAGTTGTTTTCGAGTTGAACCGATCAATTTTCATCTAATGCGCAAAGTTCAAAAAATCATATCTCGCTCGATTTTTATCAAAACGAGGTGGGACCAGTGCCAAAAGTTCACAAGTTTTGTTGGATTCATTTGTCTCAAAGATACTAAAGTTCAAATTTTTATCAGAAGACCCTCGTTCGAGACAATTTTTCCGAAGTGCGCAAATAAAATTTTGCATGTGTCAGACGCCTGAAAACTGTGCTGAAACTTCAAGAATCTATATCGCGTTCCGAACATTTTTCGTTTAGAGTCCAACTTCAAATTCCTGAGGGATCGGGTTGTTTTGGACTAATTACGAAAATTATTCGAATAATCGCGATTTAGACTTAGTTATGGATCCAAGGCACTCTAACGCCCAAATTTCCACACTATAAATAAACTTTTGCCTTCACAATTCAAGGACACACAATCATTTTCATAAATTTCACCTCAAATCACTCTCAGTTCTCTCTAATTCTCTCTCAAACTTGAAGAACAAGAAAAAAGAAAAATTCAAACAAACTCTCTCTTCCATCCAAGTCAAACGGCGCTCCTTTGGCGGTTTTCTCGCCGGCATCAACTCACTTCTTGGCCTCTTTCTCCTTTTTTGCCTCTTTTGCTCATGGGTCCATTCCTCTTCACTCTCTTGTGCTCGGTTCAAGCCTTGATTCCTCCGATTTCCATTCCGATTTCGATTATTATCATCGATTGAAGGGAGATTTGGTATTTTCTTGGAATACCTCAAGGAGTTCCTCTTCAATTTGACTCAAACTTCAAGTTCAAGTAAGTGATTAATTCAATTAAGCACTTATTTTAAGTGATTTTTCACTTTTAGCTTTTTTTGAAATTGAATAGTCGAATTGATTGCATTTTCCATGCGGATTCCGATTCTTGAAACTTTTTTTGCTGAATTCTTTGATTTGATTTCGATTTTGTGACGTTAAAATGTGAAGGAATATTGTACATAACACACATACACTTGTGTAATTATTTTCCTTTGCATTTAGGAGACTTACTTGTGCAGTTTGCATCATCTATCACATGCTCATGCATTATAGAGCATATAGATTAATTAAATTGCATCGGAACGTGTGAATTAAGCCATAATTTGCATTCTCAATTGTGTCTAAATGTGGCATCATGACATTTTGATCCTTAGGTGCATTTGCATTGTACATAACACATATACATGCACCTAAACTCACACTTAGGATATAAATTGCATCCTCATAAGTTCATACATTTGCATATGGAATAATCAATTCAAGTTTGTATGTCGGAGTTTAATTTTTGTGACGTTAATGCTTGTCGAAATCTCACTTACTCACATTTTCACATGTATGATTTCACAACACCAACACACATCACATACTTGATTCTTATGGACATTAACACATGTTTTGCATAGAATTTAGATAGGATTTGTATTGAGTATATATCATTTGCATATAATATCACATACACTTGCATTTCATCCATCTTAATGTCATAAAAATGTACATGAAACATGCATTAACATGCATTATTGCACACTTTTTTGATCCGATTTTCAATCGAACTTGTACATAACTTGTGTTTCATTTTGTTTTGGATTTTTTATTACATGTAGTGAATTAAATTTTGATTCATCTCACATTTCAAAATCAAAACAAACTTGAATTGGAATTTAATTCAATACATGAGTTTTGAGTTTCATGAGCATTTTTTAGCACTTTTGTACACTGACCTCATTTTTCCTTGAAAGTCTGAAGTAACGGTACATGTTCCCTACGTTTTGGCATGTTTTGGCACGTTCCAAAACCGGTTTTGGAGGTTTCAAAACCAAATTTTGAGCACAACATGCCAAAATAGAGTGGCTTCCCGTCACTTTAAGGTCCGAAAAATGCCGCTTCCACTCGGAATTAATTAAAACCGCTCACGTTTTTAAATCCGTTGACGCTTTTGCAAGCACCATGCATTCTTAATCGATTCCGAGAAGTTGATTTTTTTTCTCCGATTTTAGAAAACCGTCTTCCCATTCCAATTTTTGTGATTTTATTTCACTTATTACATGCTTATACTAGTTTATAATCATATTTGCAATCAGTTTTGCATTTGGTGCTTTATTTCTAGCACTTGTTTTGTTAATTTTGACATTTTATTTCATGTGCAAGGTACTTTGACCTCTTTTACATGAGATATGGACTTCTAGCATCCATATTTTGCGCTTGCACACATACGTGTGCATTCTGTTGTTTGTTTGCTTGGATTGACACCTTCTTGCAAGTTATTCGATCATCAATGCATACGAACGCGCATTCTGATGCTTGTATGCGTACGAACGCATATACTTTTTTGCATATTGTTTGAATTGACACCTTTTTGCAGGTTATCCGATTATTTGAATGCGTACAAACGCGGATTCTATCGCTTGTACACATGCGTGTACATTTTATTGTCTGCTTGTTAGGTTTTACTCCTTTCATGTAGGTGCTCTTATTTGAATGTGTAGGAACACGCATTCTACCGCTTGTACACATATGTGTACATTCTATTGTCTGCTTGTTGGGTTTTACTCCTCTCTTGCAGGTGCTTTTGTTTGAATGCGTACGAACGCGCATTCTATCGCTTTTACACATACGTGTACATTCTATTGTCTGCTTGTTTGGTTTCACTCCTTTATTGCAGGAAATTTTGATTGGAATGTGTATGAACGCGCATTCTAATCCTTGTTTGCATACGAAGACACATCGTATTGCTTATTTGTTTGGTTTTACTCATTTCTTGTAGATGCTTTTGATTTGAATGCGTACGAGCGCACATTCTAATCCTTGTTTGCGTATAAACGCGCATCCTATTGTCTGCTTGTTTCGTTTTACTGCTTTCTTGCAGGTGCTTTTGAGTTGAATGCATACGAACACGCATTCTGATCCTTGTTTGCATACAAACGCGCATTCTGTTGTCTGCTTGTTTGCGTTTAGTCCTTTCTTATAGGTGTATGTGTATCAATTGTGTACAAACGCATAATTTGATATTTATTTTGCGTACGAACGTGCAATACTTTGTATACTTTGTCTGGACCATTATCTTTTACAAGTTTATTGTTTCAGATGCGTACGAACGCGCACTCCGTATATGCTTTGATGCCTCCGTGCATTTCTCACTGGTTTACTTTTATTGCTTGGCTGCAGTACGTGAAGTTTTCCAGAGTATTTTTAGCTCGCAGTGCTCTGCGGATTTGTTATCCGTTTGGTATTAGCTATATACCTTGTTTATCGCATTCTCTTACAGCTTTCCTAGATATCGTGAGAAGTAGGGGTTTGCCGCTTTCTTTGCCATGATTAGGATATGAGCGTTGGGCTCAAAGTCGCTATTTAAAGACTTGTAGCTAGGGATTCCGCAAATTGTATGCTAATTGTGTTTGGTTTGTTTAAAATCCTCTTCCATGCATAAGGAGGTGATTCTCAGTAAGTGTTTACATTTGTGCTTGCATAGGCTAGAGTGGTTAGGCAACCCAGAGTGACACCACCAAGTAAAGTCCCGCTTTGATACTTATTGATATATATGATGATGATATGATGGGCACACGAAAAGGGTCTGCAATCAACCCCCACACAGTTCTAGTCTGTGTCAGCTCAGCACACGCCAATCGTGTTGCTTCCTTTATCGAGTCAATAATAAAAGTGGCAAGAGTTCCCTATTCTGACTCTCCACGCTTTCTTGGGGTTCGCATTTACTACTGAACTCACATCATTTGCTCTTCACACTTGACAATCTATGTCATGCAGTGATACCCTTCACGAGAATCAGATGTGTTGGCTCTTGTTTGACTTCGATATACTTGTTACCGACGCTGGCTATGAGACTTCCTCTTTTTCCTATGCTTCTATGACATTTGTTTGTGCATTGCATTGCTTGTGTGCTTCTACCAAAGCACTTGATTTCTTCATCCCTTTGCTTCCTTTGGTTCTACAACCAAGACGGATATAGGATAGTTTTCCCTTAGGACCGCTCGGCTAGGATAGCTCTCAAGCATAGATATTAGGATATATGATAACACGAATTTATATAACATATTTGACGTAATTTTCATAGACAATGTTACTATTTTTATTTAATTATGTTACTTTATTTCTGTATTACGTTGGTATTTTCTATGTTTCAGGTATTTGTATTAAATAAAGATAAATCGAGCAAAGAAGTAAAATCGAGGAAAAATCGGATTAAAAAGCAAAGAAATGAAGCAAAGGGGTGATATAGCAAAAATAAGGGGTTAAGAAGGAGAAAACAATTATACAAGCCACACCATGCAAGCCCAGAACAAGCCCAATCCGCGTGGAGCTAAGCCCAGCAAGCATGCCTCCTGCCACGTGGCCTGAGACGGACGTCTCAGATTCTCCCTTCCCTTGGAGGCGCCCGCCTCCCATGCAAGTGGGGTCCACCACCTTCCCATGCAGTTGAGACGCACGTCTCACTCATTTCCCTCCACGTGGAGGCGCCTCCGACTTCCAGGCTATATTTTCTCCACGTAGTTAGCTTGCATACGAAGTGGAAGGAAAGGGCAGTTACAAAGTGAGCTATAAATACAAGTTCCAGTTTCAGAATTAGGGTCGGCATTTTTACCGAACAACCGTTATTTCTTATTTCGCAATTTTATTTCAGTTTGTACTTTGAATTTATTTTCCATTTCAGTTTTCTTTGTTTAGATTTTATTTCCACTGATCTAACCTTACGTTAGATCTAGTGCTTTTTTTTTATTCCTTGTCGCATTTTTCTTTCAATTCAAGAAGTCTTCGAAGAACAAGATTATTTCCAGTTATTGTCATTTTCAGGTTTAATTTAATTATTTTATTTTATTTTATTTACTGTTGCCTGACATTATTTATTTGATTTCGGAAATGTTTAAATATATTAAACCATATTATTTATGCATGTCTGAATTAATTAATATGTCTGGCTAAATCGTTTTGATATTGGTATGTAAATTAATCGATCCAAAGGAATCCAAAATAAACTGGCATAATGTTACGTTGTTAAAAATATTCTTTCTGACTTAGATATCTAATTTAATTTATTAAAAGGTTTAGAAACCAACAGAGCGAAAGTTTGAGGTTAATAAACTGGACTAAGGTTAGAAACCAACAGAGAGCGAGAGTTTGAGGTTTAGAACTAGATAGTGGATACTAGGTATTAATTTTAAAGACTGCGACAGCGTTTTAAAAGAGATTAAACTTTATTTATTTTCAAAAAGCGTTTTTAAATTCGGCGGGATAGCGAGAGCATACGTTGGGATTTAATTGCATGATCTGATTCAACAGAGCGACAGTTTGAGATAGGATCTTTAGATAAATATTGTTTGCTGAAATAGGTTTTTTTTTCAACTTGAGTAATAAGTCAGTGGAAATTCGGATCCCCTTAGGTTAGACGAATTACATGCTGATATCTGTTTATATATTATATTTTCCTTAACTAAAAATCTTAAAGAATTACTCGCCTTAGCTGTATACCGTAACTTAGGATAGCAATAGATCGATTTATAGTCTCTGTGGGTTTGATATCTTTTAAAACTACGCGATAGGACTGTGCACTTGCAGTCTGGTGATTAATATAGACGATAAAGTCGCGATCAAGTTTTTGGCGCCGTTGCCGGGGACTATTTAAGTCGATATTGTAACTCTGGTGTTACACCGTATAGACTAAGGCACCTTTATTTTATCTACCATGTATGACCCAAATTTTTCCTACGCCCATTATCAGTATTTTGAGGAACCACAAGAATCCCATAGATCCGACCTTGAAATACTAATGGAAAACTTTAATACTTCACAAACCTACTCTTACCCAAACTACCTCCAAAACTACCAATCCCCATATTTTGAAGAACCACAAGAACCTTATAATTTCAACCAAACATTTCCTCAACCAAATTCTTCCTACAATTATCACACCCAATATTTTGAAGAATCACCAAAACCATATAAATCTGATCTCGAAATATTAATGGAAGATTTTAATGAATCATCTAGGATGATAAGTCGCTTCGGGGAAACACAAAATGAGACTTTACCTTACTTTCAAGACTCTGAAGAATCGCAGGATTTTAATTTTGAAACATCAATGGAAGATTCAGATGAGATGATAACTAACTCTAGGTTAGAGTCCATGATTGAGCACTTTGTAGAGACCCAAATTATCCAAAATGAAGCACAAACTATCCAAAATGAAGAAGTACGAAAACAAAGTCTTCAAATTAATGAAACCCTTAGCCAACTAACCAATATGGTCGAATCCCTCGCATCTCACACCATTACCTTAGAAACTCAAATCTCCCAACTGGAACAAAACCTTCTAGGCCCTCTACCCGAGGAAGCTGTGGATGTTGAAACAACCATTATGGAAAAACTATTTGGAAATCTAGAAAGTGATGATGAGTATGAGGAGAATGATATTGTGGCCGAGGAAAGTTCTGACGAGAAAATAGTGGAGATTGAGAAAAATGAACCAATAATGTTCGAAGAGGAGGTTGTAAAAGAGGTAGAAAAGGAAGCATCTATTGTAATCCCGAATCACTACATCCCACTGATTCCTTTCCCGAAAATTTTTATGGAAACTCCGGTAGACTCCCAATCTAAAACATACGTTGCGGTATTGAAAAATATCTATACTAATTCACCATTATTTGAAGTCTTACCTAAAAAGCGAAAATTAGAGGACCATAAAATTAAGGATATAATTACTGTTAAAAGGGTGAGGTTAACTTATGAGGCGATGAATGAAATCACTAAGCCTAAAATTGAAAAACTTATACTTAGGATAAATCCAGGACCACTACCAAAATTTCGAAAGAATAACCCGCCCTACAGACGTAAGAAAAGAAAAGGTGAGGGATATGTGAGATGGCTTGATAAGTGGCCATGGAAAATCAACGAGTAGTCGTTTTAGTTTCTAATTTTAATTTTTTGTATTTTCAATTTTTCTATTTTATGTTGAATTTTTAATTTTATTCGGTTATCGGTTGCACCCTTTCATCTGATTCGTTTGAACTACTATCCCGAAATATCGATAATTATATTCAATTAAATAATCTAGATTAATATTTATATAATAATTGAATATTCTAATTATCGTATTCTTCTATTAATATACAGAATTAATACTTCCCAATATTTATTATATTAATTATAAAACATTATATACTAGTATTATATATATACTATTAAAATAAAAATTCTAGTATTATATATATATATACTATTAAAATAAAAATTCTAGAATTATTTATATATATATATATATATATATATATATATATATATATATATATATATATATATATATATATATATATATATATATATATATATATATATATATATATAGTAGTATGTTTGCATGTGATGAAAAACTATTCTCCCTAGTAACTTGTTCCGTGTTCCCTTGCATCTCTCACTGCCAAAGTGCTTTATGTTAATTATTCGTGCCATGATTCCCTGCTCGAGACGACCGCCCTCTGCCCAATGCAAGCATGGAGACAGACGCCTCAGGTCCCCACACAACGTTGAGACGCTCGCCTCCAGTTTCCTTCTGCCAAGTAGCTTCCCAAGGCACTTCATGAGATGTTCGTCTCATCTCTTCAGTGGCATGCACATGATCTGGTTTTCCCTTGGCTTATTTGGTTGTCCGTTTCACCTTTTCCATTTATCACACTTCAATTCCATTCAAACACTCTTTACTCTTCATTCAAAATAATATTTCTTTCCACTTCCCACCATTAATCCCCATTCAAATTTTCCCTCTCATTTTCCAACATCTACTTATTATAATTTATCACTCTTAAATCTCACTTCACTATAAATACCCATTATCATTCCTTCTCATTTCACAACATCTTCTAACTATCTCTCATATTTTTCCTCTCATCAACCCATATTTCTACCATTTCTCTTCTTCAATCCATACCCATCTATGGCTCCACGAAACAACCAACGCCAAGTTAAACCAGACCGACCACCACCCGACCTATCCAATATCATTTTCCGCGATAACGACGACGGCCAACAACAACAAAAATATAAAAAATTCTATACCCGTTCCGTCGTTCCTACAAAATATGTAGGTTCGGAGTGTTTGGAAACCTTAGGAATGACCGATAGCATCCTCTTCATGCTCAATAACACCGGTTTAACCAGTCTCTGCACAAACCCTTGTCCAACCTATGAACCACTCGTGCTTGAATTTCTTAGTTCTTTTTCCTACACAACACCTACCGACGATCCTTACACAACCGGCACTGCTAGCTTCCGCATGTTCAACCAAGAGTATTCTCTTGATCAAGAAAGGGTCGCCGAACTTTTACTTTTCACTCAAGGTGAGCATGTTCACTACAAACCGTTCGATGATGACGGTGATTTTTCTTGGGATCAACTCGGTTTCGCTCTATGGAATGATCTTACCGGTCAACCCACGGAGAGTTGGCGAGATCTCTATGCTTCCCACATCCACAATCCCGCATTGAGGTACTTTCATCGCATACTTGGTAACACCATTTTTGGTAGGACCAATAATCACAAGGTCAACCAAAATGATTTGTTTCTCATTTTTTGTGCCCTCAATGGTCATGCTGTCAACGCCGCACCCTTCTTGCTCAACCACATCCATACATGCGTGAACGCAGCAGGTACTAATCCATTCGTTTTTGGTGGCATCATCACATCTTTAGCATTTGCTTTAGGCCTTTCCGCCGAGCTATTTTCTTTGTCACAATATATGATGCCAGCCAATCTACTTGATGTCATCTATTGCCGGGATTCCCATATAATCTCTCCAAGGCAAGA
The DNA here is from genome assembly GCA_021764765.1 of Vicia sativa. Taxonomy (NCBI): domain Eukaryota; kingdom Viridiplantae; phylum Streptophyta; class Magnoliopsida; order Fabales; family Fabaceae; genus Vicia; species Vicia sativa. The sequence continues at coordinate 103,542,346 of CM038792.1, forward strand.
TGGTCGGTTTACATTAATGATAAATCGTCGTCAAATTCCTGGTGTTGTGTTACCTTGTCCGAATCGTATCGACGTCCGAGTCCGCGCTAATTGGCGATTTGTTCTTGATGCACCTGCCGCACAACAACAAGAAGATCCAGCTGCAAATTTCGCGACTATGCAGGCTCATATGAATCGTCAATATCAGTTGTTTCATGCCATGCAACAAAACCAAGCTGAGACTTTACGTCTCGTACAAGAGTTACAACGTGATCAACGGGAAATGCATCGCAGCCAACAAGAGATGCAGCGCAACCAACTAGAGTTGCAACGCCACCAACAAGAGATGCGACGCGAACACCAAGAATATACTTTTCGCAATGATCGTAATTTCGAAGCATTGCAAGCTCGCATAGAGGATGCGCTTAACCTTAATGATTCTGATTCTGACGAGCGTCGAAGACCTCGTACTAGAGGTAGAAGAACAAGAGGTCAAAATTCTCAAAGCAACGAGTGATCACCTTTCTCCTTTCTGATTTCTCCTGGTTTTATCACATTGAGGACAATGCCTCTTTTAAGTTTGGGGGAGTCAGAACATTTCTTTGTTCGTTATTTCTTCTTTGCTCTATTTAGTTTTTTCCTTTTAGTTTTTTCTTTATGTATTGCAAAATTTCCATTCAATAAAATACATGTTTATGTAATTTTAGTCTTTTATGTTTAAATTTCGTGCTTATTCGAATTCCTCCTTTCTTTTGAGCCATAACGATAAATTTTAACAAAAATTAAAACGCATTTATTAACACACTCAAATAATACTAAGGTTGCTTATTTTTAATTAAGAATTCGAGCGCGACTTAGCAAAATTGTTATCGTCCTAACACTTTAAAACCCCAATGTGTTAGATTGATTTAAGTACTTATTATACCAACACCTTTAAACTTAGTTTTAAAGTAATCCCGAGTAGTTTATTAAGCAGTTGGCACCGCCTTAAACGACAAACTACGTGGAGAATCGATGAATATAAGTGATTGATCAAGATTTTTAAAAGAAAATTTTTATTAGAAGATGCGCTTATTAAGTTAGATGGTCCTTACCAGATCATTTAATTCAACGGTTGTAGAAACTATAAAATATTTATGCAAACATCCATTATGAATTGGTTCAGTGGTCCCTGGTGCTGAACTTGGTAGGGCGGATGACGATCCGATCCCCCGCAATTTGTAATTGGATAAAGGAGTACCAAATATAATTACCATGACTCCTAGCTGGATTATAAAGATCAAAGTCACTAACCGGTTGCTCCACTATGTGCGCGTAAGGTAAAGGGCTTAATGTGATTGCGCAAGAATGAAAGCGGGTGAAACAAAACAAAAGTATTAGGTCGAGCTATAATAACATGACTCAAATTGGTCTGCAAAAATGGGGTTGTCTAGTGTTATTACGGTAACTTTGGTGTCGAAGTCTAAACTCGAGTTATCCAACAAAGAAGTGAATTGCAACCTAGTACGAATTGAATTGTGTTATATAATTGCGTTTGACACATGCTCAAGTGATTTTTCATTTTTACTTTTTGCTTGAGGACAAGCAAAGGTTTAAGTATAGGGGAGTTTGATAACACGAATTTATATAACATATTTGACGTAATTTTCATAGACAATGTTACTATTTTTATTTAATTATGTTACTTTATTTCTGTATTACGTTGGTATTTTCTATGTTTCAGATATTTGTATTAAATAAAGATAAATCGAGCAAAGAAGTAAAATCGAGGAAAAATCGGATTAAAAAGCAAAGAAATGAAGCAAAGGGGTGATATAACAAAACTAAGGGGTTAAGAAGGAGAAAACAATTATACAAGCCACACCATGCAAGCCCAGAACAAGCCCAATCCGCGTGGAGCTAAGCCCAGCAAGCATGCCTCCTGCCACGTGGCTCGACGGACGTCTCGATTCTTTCCTTTGAGGCGCCCGTGCAAGTGGGTCCACCACCTTCCCATGCAGTTGAGACGCACGTCTCACTCATTTCCCTCCACGTGGAGGTGTCCGCCTCCGACTCTCCAGGCTATATTTTCTCCACGTAGTTAGCTTGCATACGAAGTGGAAGGAAATGAGCTATAAATACAAGTTTGAATTAGGGTCGGCATTTTTACCGAACAACTGTTATTTCTTATTTCGCAATTTTATTTTTTGTACTTTGAATTTATTTTCCATTTTTTTCTTTGTTTAGATTTTATTTACTGATCTAACCTTTTTTTATTCCTTGTCGCATTTTTCTTTCAATTCAAGAAGTCTTCAAGAACAAGATTATTTCATTATTGTCATTTTCGTGTTTAATTTAATTATTTTATTTAATTTAATTTATTGTTGCTTACATTATTTATTTGATTTGAAATGTTTAAATATATTAAATCATATTATTTATGCATTAATTAATTAATATGCTAAATCGCTTTGATATTGGTATGTAAATTAATCGATCCAAAGGAATCCAAAATAAAGCGGCATAACGTTACGTTGTTAAAAATATTCTTTCGACTTAGATATCTAATTTAATTTATTAAAAGGTTTAGAAACCAGAGCGAAAGTTTGAGGTTAATAAACGGACTAAGGTTAGAAACCAACAGAGTTTGAGGTTTAGAACCGATAGTGGATACTAGGTATTAATTTTAAAGAAATGCGTTTTAAAAGAGATTAAACTTTATTTATTTTCAAAAGTGGGAGGGATAGAGCATACGTTAGATTTAATTGCATGATCCGATTCAACGGCGTTTGAGATAGGATCTTTAGATAAATATTGTTTTTGAAATAGGTTTTTCAACTTGAGTAATAAGTCGGTGGAAATTCGGATCCCTTAGGTTAGGCAATTACATCGATATTTGTTTATTTATTATATTTTCCTTAACTAAAAATCTTAAAGAATTATTCGCCTTAGCTGTATACCGTAACTTAGGATAGCAATAGATCGATTTATAGTCTCTGTGGGTTCGATATCTTTTAAAACTACGCGATAGGACTGTGCACTTGCAGTCTGGTGATTAATATAGACGATAAAGTCGCGATCAACATACATCCTTTACATGTCAACATAGGTAGATATTCCCTTACATCCTCAATCTTAGGTCCAATCTTTGCATGACAACATTAGGGCTAGTACTAGTTAGTCTCCCTTTTGTTTTGCTTGTTTTTTTGCATCCTTGCATGTAATTAAAACTAAAACTTGCTTTCTTTTTCTTTTGAAAACTAAAACACCTAATAATGCTTCAAAACTCCTTTCTTAAAGGTAAAAGCAACCAACCAAGACAAAATATTTTTTCGCCTACGGGCACCCTTTCTTTTGTGTTCAAAACCTTTTCATAAGTAAAAAACACAAAACCCACCAAAATAAGTGAGTCGAACTACGACGCTCTGACTTTCCCATTGCACGAGGGAATACGTAGGCATCTTGTCAAGGGGCTCGACCAAGCAAAACTTTGTAAATACTTTCTTCTTTTCCCCGTGTTTTCTTTATTTTCCTTTTCTTTTGCATGCATTGTAGCGATTAAGTGATAGATAGATATAACACACCCCTTATCTAGAAAATATAAGTGGATAACGTAGATATAATCCATTCCCCTTGTGTAACAGACTCCCTTACCCAGATCTCTCGGTCATAAGACCGTGATTTCTTCCGTCTTAAGTTTACTCGATGTTTTCCTTTCTCCTTCGCGAGATAAAAAATGTTCAATGGAGACTTCATTGATATATCCTATCATACAGATAGACGGAACATGGTTGTATGGGAAATACAAGGGCACCCTACTGATGGTCGTCGCACTGGATGGCAATAATAACGTGTTCCCAATCGCCTATGCTCTTGTCGAGGCAGAGACTGGAGCAGCTTGGAGTTTCTTCCTAAAGAATCTTCGAACACATGTAGCTCCACAACATGATCTTTGTCTGATTTTTGACAGACATGCCTCAATTAATAGTGCGTAAAACAATCCCGCTAACGGTTGGCACGACCCACCGTCTACACATGTTTATTGCGCAAGACATATCGTTCAAAATTTCATGCACGAGATCAAAGAAAAACGTCTTCGGAAAATAGTTATGAACGCAGCGCACACACTAACACAACCAGGTTTTACATATTATCGCAGCTAGATCAGAATGGAAAACTCAGATGCAGGTGCGTGGGTTAATAATCTGCAAGTGGAAAAGTGGACACGATCATACGACAATGAAGTGCGTTGGGGTCACATGATAATAAATCTAGTCGAATCAATGCACGGCGTCTTCAAAGGCATAATAGCACTCTCAATAACTGCTTTGGTGAGTACAACATATTTTAGGATGGCCTCGTTGTTTGCAGAGAGAGGTGAAAAGTGGAACGTGGTGGTATAATCCGGACAAGTGTGGAGTGAAAGCTGTAACACCCCTTCTAATTACCCGCGATTTTATAAATAATAATCAGAGTATATGACACATATCAAGAGGCATCACAATTTTTAATATAATTCAAAACAGTTGTCATGCTTTCACTGAAGAAAATCCATTAAATGAAACATACTTAAGGTTATGTTTAACAGCGGAAATGAAACATAACGGATCCCGAATACAACATCCATAATTATTCCAGGACATAACATCAAAATATGATTCAAAACCATTAAAAATATCCATTAAAGGATTCAAACAACCGTTTCCCCAGTGTTACATCTACGAGACACCGACACGCGGACTAATTAATCGACTCGACTCTAGAGCTATCCTCACCAACTCCAAGCCTAATCACTCGGATCCGAAATTGTTAAAGTAAGGGTGAGATTTCAATTCAATATAACATGCATTATCGTTTTAAAATGCAAGAATAATCGGATACGTTAATCCATTAACCAAACACAAATCATAATCAATTCACAAGGCGTTCACACAATGAACATGTATATAACAAACAATGGAAATTGCAACACGAATTCATCCTAGCATGTTACAATCCCATATGCAATGCGACTATGCATGTGGTACCAAAACGTGAACCGAGTTCACCCACCGCTCCGTTTACATGTGGAAAGACAGTGTAAATCCATGATTCGCCCAGAACACTGAGTCAAGAATCCAATCCATGATTCGCCCATAACCACCGGGTCAAGAATCTAGCCTCACTACCTCTGCACCAGGTACGTCTATTGGCTCTGCCAGTTCACTTCCGCACAATGGGAATGAACCAATTTAACAAATGCTCATGCATGCATCATAAAGCATGCAACATCAATTCAACGGAATATGATAACAACATAATTCCACATAAATGTCAATACCAATCTATCACATGATAACAACATAATCATGAATTAAATTATCACAAAGCATAAACATGCCGAATGCTTACTCTCCAATCAGTAAGACTATCACCAGTATATAATAACAATAACACATGATACCAATACAATCATGAATAAGCCACAAGGGAAAGAAAACATCACATGAACGTCAATCTCCATTCAACTTGTCAAACAATCTAAACCAATTTACAGATTATGATCTCAACATAATTCACTTATTGCCAATCACCAATGTATCGCATTCAATCATAACGAATAATCAACACAACATTGTAAGCATTAGTACTCATCCGATAACTCAGACCATTCATATTAATTTCCCATTATCCTTAATTAATCCATACTTTTCAAAATTGGGAGCTCGACTCTTTTTAAAATAATTTCAACAAAATAATATTTTTCCCTTTTTAAAAGATAGTATTTTTAATTTAAGAAATACTACCGAAAACGGCACTCGAATCGGAGTTACAGTTTAGAAAATATGAATTTTTGAAGTTTAAGTATTTTTGAAAAATTGCACATGGAACCCGGTTCCTACATATACAGGAACCGGTTCCTGTGAAGTTAAAATTCTCGCTCCCTGATTTTTGAATGGAAACCCGGTTCCGACACAGACAGGAACCGGTTCCTGAGCCAAGTTTTCCCCCAGTTTTGCAAATTAACACTGGGAACTCGGTTCCTCCCCACAGGGAACCGGTTCCCACGACTTATAACAGCATTTTCTGCTACTTTTGACAGTATTTTGCATCCTTTATCATTTCCACACTTTCAAATACGAATTGGGACATTAGGAACACCATTTCATAATCATTTCACACCATTATAACATCAAACAACATGGTTTACTCATCCCTATCAATTATTTGACATACTAATGATCTTAATTCCATACACTGACACAAAATAGGGTTTCATTCTATAACTTATAATCATCAAAATTCAAACTTCCTAACATACCCAATTATCCATTTGATTCTCAAAACCCATAAGACATATTAACCGAAAGAAATCACCCCTTACCTCGCGATGATTCTCGATTTCTTCGGCGTCGGCTTTTCCTCTCTTCTCTTCTCTTCTCCAATTCTACGTGAAATAGTTTTCTCCAAAAAAACTCCTCTTTTCCTTCTTTTCCTTTTTATATTCCTTTTAATAATCCTTTATTTATTCCAATAAAATAAAATAAGTGGTAATTAGTAAGAGTAGAGTAATTTACTCCTCACACCCTTAATTACACCTCACACCTCCATCTCTTCTTTCCTTTAATTAATCCAATTAATTCCAAAAATATAAATACTTAAGACTTTAATTAAATAAATAATTAATTCCCCATTTATTTAATATTCGAATTAAATCGGGGTGTCACAAAAGCTGCCTGAAATTTATTATGGCCGAAAGTGCCAAAGCTAGCACTCATCTTGTTACAAGATTCGACCGGCATAACCATAACTTCATTGTCAAAGAGACAATCGACCACAATGAGGGTTTGCCTAGACAAGAGTACATGGTTAAACTACCATCTCGTTGATGCGATTGTGGAAAGTTTTAGGCCTTTCGAATGCCCTGCTCTCATGTCATTGCGGCGTGCGCACATGTTCATCAAGATGCACTAGTACTTCTTTCTCCCATTTACAAGTCTGAGACCTTGCTCAACGTATACAACAATGTCTTCGAACCAATAACAAAACCAGATTATTGGCCTACGTACGAAGGGGAAGTAGTTTGGGATAATAGTCAAATGCGGAGAAATAAAAAGGATCGTCCCAAGAGCAAACGTATAACAACTGAAATGGACTAAGTTGACAAACTAGAAAAAGTGTGGTCTATGTCGTCAACCTGGACACAATCGAAAAAATTGTCCCCAACGTGCTACAAGCTCAACATCCTGAAATTTGTATTTAATTTATCTACACTTTTTAATATTGTAACAAACCTTCTTCTTTCCATTAATAACATTTCTTACAAACATCAATACGCAGACAACAAAATAAAAAACTACATGATTAAAACAACAACATGAAAATGACGCATCAACAACACAAAAAATTATTTAAGACACTACAACCGTCAAAACAATTTCATCGGAATCATACATCATCGCAATAACGTCGACGTCTGTTTTGACTTCCTCCAACCAAATTCGAGGTTGACTAGTTGTGAAGTTCATGGTTGTTCTCTTTCTCTGGATCCTTCTAATTTCTTCACCAACTTCTATTTCTCCCTCTAACCAACGCATCAACTCTTTTTTCAGTTTGACCATGGTAAATATGTGCCAAAATTTCATTTTCATTGGAGGTTTTGAGACCGAGAAAACAACATATCCATCTTTGGTATGGATGTATGGAGATGTCATGATAGAAAAATAAGAGAGAATAACAGAGAATAAGAGAGAATATGAGATGAGAAGTTGAAAAAATGTGAAAAATGAAGGAGACATGAGTGTTTATTTATAAAAAAAACACAAATACACGCAGGAGCCATCTGAAGTGGCTTCTACATGTAAACAACAATAAGGAGGCGCCATTTGGGATGGCTTTTTCATGAGGAGGAGCCAGATGGGGTGACGCCTATGTGCATTGTTTTAATGCAGGAGCCATCTCAGATGACTCTTATGTGTTATTTAGTCCTGAAAGTTGGTTATTTGCGTAAATTTTTCAAAAGTTGGTTATTTGCGTTTTTTTTTAATAATTGTTTATTGCAAAAAAAATCCCAAGATAAAAGATACAAACATAGAAAATACTAAATTACCCTTCAATAATACAGACAAAACATATTAACTTTATTTCTTTTTTTCACCCTTTCTTTATCGATACTTCTAGTTGGACTAAAGAAATCTCTTTTTATGCGTACAAGTTGAAAATTAACAACGCTTTATTAAGACTGAAAATTAACAACAAAACTCTATTGATGTTTGAAATTAGGGGTGTTCAAAATATGGGTAATTGAATTGTATTTCTGCATTGAATTGGATTGAACCATAGAAAAACCTGAATCATTTAAATGGTTATTAAACTGAACCATTTATTCAAAACAATTTCAGTGCAGTTTTAAACTCGTTCAAAACCAGTTTTTATTATAAAAAAAAATCAAATAAACTTTTTTTCTTAAATATTAAAAAAATTATTTTAAAAAAATGGAGAAAAAAAAATTTTTTAAAAATTGATTTCGAAAAAAAACTGAAAAAATTTATTTTTCTTGAAAAATAAAAAACTGAAATTATTTTTCCGAAAAATATAAAAAATTGAAAAAAAATTTCAGAAAAAAAACTGAAATATTTGTTTTTTTGAAAAATAAAAAAATTGAAATTTTTTTCCTAAAAATATAAAAAAAAAAAAACTGTATTTTTTTTTAGAAATAAAAAAAAATGAAATTTTTTTTTTAAAAATAAAATAAGATTGAAATTATTTTACCAAAAAATATAAAAAACTTTTTGAGATATTATTTTTTGAAAAAATATATATATTTTTCTAAAATAAAAAAACTGAAAAAATATTTAAAAAATAAATAAAATTTTCAAAACCAATTTAAAATTCAATTAAAAAAATTAATTTTTCAATAAAACTAGTTTGAAACTAGCTAAATTATATTAAACTGATTTTTTACTATAAATTAGTTTGAATTAGTTATAAACTGAATTATAACTGATTTAAGATTAACTACTTTTTTTTTAAAATGGTTTTTAATAACTGGTATTAAACCATTAATATGGTTCAATTCAATTCATGAACCACGAACACCCCCTATTTGAAACACAACATTCCTAGTTTTTTGCACTTTAAATTTCATGTGCAAAGAGCAAAGTATTTAAGTATTGCTAAGAATTTTTTTCATGATGGTTTACTGTCTATGATAGGATATTTGTTTTAAAAATGTTTAATAGAGAATCAGTTATAACTGCTTATATCAGAAGAGAGAAGAGTAGTTATATAAGTACACGGATAGTTAGGGAGAATTTATCATGTATATTTTTGGATAGAAAGCTGTTGAGTTAGACATAGTGAGAATCATTTCTCCTATAAGGAAATCTTGGCTTTGGGATTATTGAAATTCTTCTATGTAATACTTTCAGCTTAAATCAATAATACATTTTCCATTTATCTGAATTTTGAGTTCCTATCATTGGCCTGATCTACCGGATCTCGAGACTGATCCAGTAAATTGCTAATATTGTGTAAATTGCCTTAAACTACTGAATAACTGCCTGAAACTGCTGGAAAATTGCCGAAAATTGCCATATAACTTCTTGAAACCGTCGGAAACTCCCATAAAAGTGTCTGAAATTGCCAAATAAATTTCGGATAAGTGTTAGAAACTGCCAGTTAACTGTTGGATAACTTTCGAAAACTACCAATAATTGTCAGAAAGTGTCAGATTCTTAAGGGGGCTAGCATTTCATTTCATTCAAGATGATTGAAGAGAAGAAGTGTTAAAAGCAGCAATGAATGTGAGAAATAACGCAATAGAAACAAGAATGGGAAGTTCATATATGCAGATTCAACTAGGCTAATAGAGACAGAAAAATTGGACACGGTTATGGATCTAGTGGAAAAGCCACAACCTCCACCAGAGTCGCCAGATCGACCTTCGTCGGAGCTACTGATCTCGACTCTAGTGGCACTGGTTGTGTTTGAATCACACCCCTGGTATATTTGTGAGAGACCCGACAACGATCCCACCACAACCACCAGACGACGATTTACAAGGTATGTGCAATCTACCATCAGTAACAACTATCCTCCTTTCGGTTGGGAATAAAATTATCTCAACTTAGTCCATTTGTTTCAAAGCAAATCAGAATTCAAGTAGTGGGTACAATAGAAAATTGCGCATCAAGAGTTTGTATTGCAATGACGCTTGCCTACTGTCCTAGTTACTCTCTCTGTCCATTGTAACAGTAGTTGACTTCTTAAAAGTCTTTGATGACTTGCAAGCTGCTCGTGTCGGGTTGCATAAATAGCTAGATATGATCAAACTTATTCAAGCCAGTTTTCTTATCCCAACCTTAAGGATAAGGTTATTTTTCTAGCGGTCGATAGTGATACGATTTCAGTTTTGGACCTTAGCCCAATAGAAGGCTGATAGTGATAGGATTTCGGTTTTGGACCTTAACTCAATAGAGAATCAGTTATAGCTGTTTATGTCAAAAGGAGGAAGGGTGGTTATATAAGAACACCGATAGCAAGGGAGAATTCATTTTGTGTATGTCAGAATCATCTCTCCTATGATGAACACTTGGCTATGATATTAGTTTCCAATCAATAGTACATTTTTCTATTTATCTGAATTTTGAGTTTCTATTAGACTACAATAAGCCGTCTATAATTATGAAACAATTTGAGATGCCGAACAATAAGCTATTTCTAATATGGAATTTTTAGTTTCTATCACAGAAAAAAAATTCTAGATATATTCAAACGTTCATTGGGGATAAGAAAGCATACCATATAAGTGGACAGTGTTCAATCTTTATGCATTAAATATAAGCTGAGAGCCTGAGACAATATACAAATATCAAGTACATCGTACATAACAATCATAGGGATACAACAATAACAAACAATAGGAATGAAATCCGTGGAGCTGAGCTCATGTTGGCCAGGCTAAGGTTTGAAGCTCACAACACTGTACTGGAAATCAATCTGCATATGATATGCAAAAATGAAAGTTAGTTTCTTAAATTACTGCCTCCACAAGACCACAACACACAATGTATTTTTAACACACTTTCTCATGTCAAATTTTGTATTAAGATGAACTAGCTTACCTTTTTGCTAAAACGTCCGTTGTTGATTCAATTACTAGAGTACTTTTTAACCCAAGCAAATCTTTAGTTCGAAGCCTATGTTCAAAATCTACCGGCATGCCTGTAATCTTTAGTTTCTTCAAAGAAGTGATATCCTTCAGTCCTTCCGGAATCTTTCTCAGCTTCTCACACCGATCAATAACGATGTACTCAAGCATAGGCATAGCTTTTTCCTCAACTTTCCATTCCTCCAATTCTTTCAAAAGAATGAGCCGCAAAACATTTAACTGCGAAAACCCTTCAGCACTGAAGCTCAATTCGGCCCAATTGTACGCTCCTTCACCCAAAACAAGCATTTTGAGTTTCGGCAATCTCTCAAGTTTGGCAATGGACTCTTTCTGTAAGTGGGAATTGTGTAAAGTTAGTTTCAACATATTTGGCGGGAACTCGTGTGGATCGGGTAGCATCTGGATCTTTCCATTCAAAGACAGCTTCTGAAGTTGTGTGCACTGAGACAGCTGCATAAAGATCGGAAATTCTTCTTCCTCGGATTGAAGTGACAGTGACAATGAGTGAAGATTGTGTAATCCTTGTATGGAAGAAAGAACAGAATTCACCATTGATCCTGATAATCCATATATCCCCAGCTGCCTAAGATTGGTCATATTTGCTAAACCACCATCTGCTATCCAGTTTCCAGCCTCAATGTATGGTAGACTTTGTAGATTGATTAATGTATCGAGACGTAGATGCCCGGTATCCGGATTATCAAACGGGGTATACAACAGCAAATGTCTCAAGTTCACCAACTTCCAAATTACATTTGGTATTTTCTTAAGAAAACAACAATACCTTAAATCAAGTGTTTGTAGGTTTAGCAAGTTTCCAATGGAAAGTGGAAGCTTTCCTTCAAGATAAGTCTTCCTCAATCCCAGATACCTTAAATGAATCAGGTCCCCTATGGTACTTGGCAAGCTAACCAACCGAACACGATCTAATTCTAACACCCTAAGGAGCTTAAATTCAGTGTAGATGACACTCAATTTCTTTTCTTGCATAAAACTCAAATGAATCCATTTCTTGTCTACATCTGCATTATATTCTCTATTGAAGAACAACAGAGAACGCGAATAATCTGCGACGTTCTTTAAGAAATCATACTGTTCATGGCAAGAATGTATAGAGTGTCGCCGGTATTTTGTTAGCTGAGATGTTGACAATGATGATGAGCCTACCGTATCACCAAAACTCTCCTCTTTTCCTTTTGCGACCGAAAGATCCCTAAGAAGATCATGGATGCGAATAGTCTTAACACTTCCCAACGAACTCACCGTTCCCACTTGAATCATACACCTGCCAATCAACTCATTCAAGTATCTCCGAGCAACATCTTCTGCAGTTTCACCGCGTTCGTGTGGTAAAAAACCTTCAGCGATCCATAATCTGATCAATTTTTTGGTCTGAATGTCCTTACCCTTTGGGAAAAGACCCAAATAGAGAAAACAAGATTTCAACGGCGGAGGCAAATCATTGTAGCTCAAAGCCAAAATCTTTGTTATGGTCTCTTGATCTTCAAGCAAACCCCCTCTAATATTGTGCAACTCTCTAGCCCATTCCCCACTGGAGTTCAACTTCCTAGACAACAAACCAGCAACCACAAGAACAGCAAGCGGCAAACCTTCACATTTCACAACAATCTCCTTTGCAAGATTCTCAAACTCAGACGGAATCACACTGGCTCCAGGAAAAGCTTTACTACGAAGCAACGCGAAACTCTGTTCTTGATTCAACGGCCTTAACTGATGAGGATGCCCGTGCGCATCAGCATGTAAAGCAACATCCCAGTTTCTAGTCGTCAACAATATCTTACACCCTAGTTTCCTCTTGGGAAAAGCATATCTAAGACCATCCCAAACTTCCATACCCCAAATATCATCAAGAACAATCAAATACCTCTTCTCCGCCAACACATTATGAAGCTTATTCACCAACTCTTGTTCAGGCAACTTGTCAATTCCATCACCTGCAAGAGGATCAACACCTCTAAGAATCTCTTGTAAAACATCCCTCCTCTTATCCCTATACTCTTCCGAAACAAAAACCCAAGCTTTACATTCAAAATGATTGACTATTCTACTATCATTATACAGTTTCTTGGCCAACGTGGTCTTCCCTAAACCACCCATACCAACAATAGAAACAATATGTCTTGTCCCCTCCAAAGTAACCAACTGCGTAAAAATGGAATCAAAATCCTCTTTGACATCAACAACATACTCTTCTTCAGAATACACCAGCGACGGTTGTCTCCAATGCCTCAATCTCTCACTATCACCGTCACGGTCACGGTCATTAGCGTTAGGGTTAAGGCTTCTGATAACAACGCCGTAAGTATCACGTCGATCAGAAATATCTTTGATTCTGCTAAGGATCTTGTCGATCCTGGAACCGAGTTTGTAGAGATGAATAGGCGTGAAGATTTTGCCATGGAAATTGGTTTGGACTGTGGAGTAGTGGATGTAGGTTTCGACTACTTCTTCGGCTTGGAAAGCAACGTCGCGGATCTCGGAAACCCAGGTGCGAACACGTTCGTTGGATTGTTGTTTTGCGTCAGCGTCTTTGAGGAAAGATTGCATCCATGATAACTGGTTTTTGAGTTCCTCGACTTGGGTTCTTGCTGAGGCGAGATATGAAAGTGATGTTGGTGCTTGTTCGAGGAGTAGATCGGTTAGTTTTGTTACTACTATTGAGACAGCTGCCTCGGCCATCTTAGGTTTCAGATGGGAGAACTCGGATGAGTTTGGTGGTCACAGCTCATAGGAGACTCTTTAAATCATGTTTCTTCTTGCTTGTCTTTTTCTCTCTGACGGGAAAACTGTACGATGCTTCTTTAGTTGCTTTATTTGTTGTCGGCCAGCGTGTTTATTAGCTGTGTTTATACAAGCTGGTTTTAATATATTTGTTTTGTCAAACTCCACTAATATTTATTTTTTTAATATATTTTTATGCCTATAAATTTTATAAAAATTGAGTTTGTAAGATTATTATCATTTTTATAATTTAATTTAATAGTGACATTATTTATTCACAAATAATATTCACAAGAATACAACAAAATATAAAACTTTAAGTGTTATTCAATGTGGTTTAAAATATGATAATGTTTAGATTAATATTAAATAATGTTGAAAATATTTTTATGTAATAATTTTTTTAAACATACAAAATATTTCTTCTTTGTGTTTTCTTTAAATTTTCAATAAAAAAATAAAAAAATTCCCTACCGCGCTAAGCGCCTGCTACAATTTTGAGAAAATATTCATTCTAATCATCCAAATTCACATGATTATAGCATTATAACATGTATTCAACACATAACATTAAGTATAAATATTAAATCATGTTTCTAACCTCAATTTTATGAAATCTATCTCAAAATCTAAGCATACCAAAACATAGAATTTGAGATACTCATTCCTACACAATAGTTCGTACCCATTATTCGTATGATATAAATCCTCAATAATATGAAAACTCCCCTTACCTCCTTAGGTTGAACACTTTAGGGTTAGCCTTCACTTCTCTTTTTCTCCTCTTCTCTTCTCTTGAGTCTTTCTCTTCTTTTTCACAAAATGAGGATTTTAATCTTTATTTTCTCATAACCCTTACTAACTATTATTTCTCTTATTGGGCTTAGTAACTCACACCCCCTTCTCATTATTAGGCTCAATAAGTTATTTCCTTCATTAATACACTTAATAACCCAAATATTCATCAAATTATGCAATTTAATTAATTACTATATAATAGAATAATTAATAAAATAAATAAATAAATAACAATTAAAAATCGAGACGTTACAAGTTGTGTTCAACTAGTGTGGATGAAACAAATGTTGTCTGGATATAATGTCACACAAGATTTCAGGATATTATTTTGTGAGAACTTGAGTGCCATTAATATTTATAAAAATCCTATTTAGCATAGTAGAACTAAACAAATTGATATCAAGCATCATTTTATTAGAGAGCTTGTTGAAGACAGCGTCATAAGTTTTGAGCATGTTAGCACTGAAAATCAGCTTGCTGATATTTTTACAAATGCCTTAGATGTTGTTCAATTTGAAAAATTAAGAGGGAATATTGGAATTTGTGTTTACGAGGATCTGTAGCAATTACTACTATTTAAGTGGGTCAATCAAATTTTCAAAGTTTATCATCCTCACTTACACACTTGGCTAAGTCCATTACTTCAAAGGCTACATTGTTTGACTAAATTGCACTATCTAACTCATAACCACTACAAAGACAAGACTTCTTTTGGTATCCCACTCAAAAATTTGTGGTCATCTCCTCTCACTTGTGTTTTTCCAAAAAAAACTACTTCGAATCGGATAAAAAATGGCACACCATTCATCATCCTAGCACATGCATGCAACATCTAGAAACCATGGGTTACCTCCGTCACCGGCTAGGATTGAGGAACTATTTTAAATGATCAATCTATCTGATCTTGTGCTAGAGATCGCTTCATTGTCCATTGTTCCTCCACCTCTTCAAAATAAAGCAAGATCATCTACTTCAAAGAATGTTGGGACTTCTTGTAAGTAATCTTTTTCTTCTGTTAAAACTAATGCTAGAAAGGAGTTTAGGTTATAAAAATTTGAGAGGATGAACCCCATTGGGTCTACTATTGTTGATGAAAATCTAACTAAAGGTGAAAGGAGTAACACTGATAATAACCTTAGAAGTTTTGTTGCATTTATGTTAAAGGAAGTAGGTTCATATGTTTTTCCAGATGTTCAAACATCTTTGGCAAAATAGATCAGACCTGTTGATGACTCTGTAAAAAAGGATGATGATTGTGTTCCTAAAATGTTACTCAGAGTTGAGAAGGTATATCCACAAAGTTGATTCGGATAGTCTTCTAGGAAGTCATAACCCTACAACAAAGAGCAAAGATAAATTCCTAGGTCCTTGAAATGGTTAGAAATGTTATGATGTTATGATGTTATTATGTCATGTTTAAATAACAAGCACAAGCAATTCACACAACAACCCTAGGTTTAAGGCTTGCATGAGGTATAGGTGTCTACCCTTTACCGAAGTTTAATTTGGTTAAACCTGTCCTACAATAGTAATCGGGTTCTAGGAATCTCATATCATGGATCTTTCTCGCAAGCTTTATTTCAATACGGCTACCAAATGGTCGACCGAAACATCCCAAAAGTTGAATCTCAACGACCGTAGCATCGAGTATCAACCAACCTCAGCTTGTATCGAAGTCGGATATCTCATTATCTTTTAATGGCCAATATGGGTCAATTAGGGTTCTAAAATTTTAGTCAGTGCTTGATGACACCATGCAGATGCCAAATATTTCCTCAATTGAACATGAGGAACATCAGGACATCCAAAGTGTCACACTAATCGTAGACATCATTTTAACTATTTTGGTCTACGTCGGACAATCGCGATGATCTATTGCTACTTATCTAAGGAAACCTGGATTCGGGTGTAGGATCCTTCACAAATATAATACGCAAGCATACCCTTAAAAGTAAAACAGACAAGTCAAACAATTTAAACAAGTAAAAGTGATCTAAAGCCCTATGGTAACCCCTATTTGGGTGTTCTCCCCAAGAGAGTCACCAACTCTGTAACACGGTGGGAGAACTGACTTGTTTGTTTTACGTTTTATCACAAATGTTGTGAATAGCAAGAGTCGCCATCGACTTTTCTTTTATCCAATAAAGGAAAGGTGAAAAGAACAGGAAATACCTTTTATCGATTATGAGTACGGGGGTAATTATGAAAAGGGAAGGTATTAACACCCTTTCCATCCGTAGTTATCTACGGGCTCTTAATTGCTTAGCTCACCTTTTGAAAATTTGCTTTTGTGTGTGTGTGATTTGTTTGAAAGTATTTTGCTTTGACTTTGTAATGATTCTTGTATCAGTCCTCAAGAATGTATACGAAATGTTTGAAAATATTTGTTTTGAAAATGTAACTCTATAATGATTCTCGTGTGACTGTATATAAAGTGTTTGTTTGAAAGTATTTTTGAAAAGAGTGTGAGGTGTGAAAAATATTTTGTTTTGATTTGAGCAAGCAATTTAGAGTCTTATTACCTACTCAAAAGGTCGTTCTTGTTATTTTCCTTCTCCTTTAGGACAGCGCTATCCATACCATTAGTTGGTAGGTAACTCAATTCGTTAGATGTGAAGGGACGGGCGTAGGGTCATCATATGGTCATTGAAGGCAACATGTAAGGATATCTTAGCATTTCGAATGTACTATCATCACTTATTCGTAGGCAACAACCGAGGGACGATGTAACACGGTGGAAGAACTGACTTGTTTGTTTTGCATTTTATCGCAAATGTTGCAGATAGCAAGAGTCGCCACCAAATTTTCTTTTATCCAATAAAGGAAAGGTGAAAAAAACAGGAAAGACCTTTGATAGATTCTGAGTACATAAGGTAATTATGAAAAGGGAAGGTATTAGCACCATTTCCATCCGTAGTTATCTACGAGCTCTTAATTGTTTTAGCTCACTTTTGAAAATTTACTTTCTTGTGTGTGTTTTGAAAAGTATTTTAAAATTATTTCGCTTTGACTTCGTAATGATTCTTGTATCAATCCTCAAGAATGTATACGAAGTGTTTGGAAATGTTTCTTTGAAAATGTAAAAACTTTGTAATGATTCTCATTGGAATGTATACAAAGTGTTTGAAAATATTTTTGAAAATAATGTGAGGTGTGGAAAGCATTTTTATTGAATTGGATTAGCAAGCAATTAAAATTCTTATTACCTACTCATATGATCGTTCTTGTTATTTTCCTTCTCCTTTAGGACAGTGCTATCCATACCATTAGTTAGTAGGTAACTCTATCCGTTGGATGTGAAGGGACAGGCGTAGGGTCATCGTATGGTCATTGAAGGAAACATTGTAAGGATACCTTAGCAATTCGAAGGGACGATCATCACTTTTAGTAGGCAACAACTGAGGAACGAGATCATATATTCGTAGGCAACATCGAGGGTCATCGAGGGACTATGATTTTTGTGATAATTTTGAATCGAGGGACTTTTGCTAATGGTACCCCTACGTTCGAGGGACATGATCATTGTTTATTCGTAAGGCAACAAGAGAAGATACGCTAAAGGGTGCAAGTGTGAAATAGTTATTGAATTCAGATATGTTATCTTTGAATTTAGAGTTATCTAACGGTTGATTTTAATCTTTGCCATACAATCCTATTAGCCATACATCTAAGCAGTGTATATATAGTTTATAAGAGAGTGCAGAAAGTAAAAATATGGAAAGGTAAATCCTACGCTATTACATGGCTTTGGGACAAATACATAATAGGAGGTGCAGAAAGTAAAATGTGGAAAATAAATCTACGCTATTACAAAAATAACCTTGAGACCTATACATCGTTTCCTAGAATTTAAATGAGAAAAAAGCGGAATAAATAAGAGAAAATATATTTGAATGGAGACATAAGTGTTCTAAACCCTAATAAAAAGGAAAAAAATATTTTTAGCATTTTTTGAAATCGATTTTGATTAGAAAAACCTAATTCTAAGTTAATTAGTAATTAATTATGAAAATAATTAAAAGTGAAAAGAAAAATAAAATAGTTTTGTGTCTAAAATTAATTAAACATTTTTTAAACCTAAATCTAAAATAAAAATATTTTTTAGGGTTTTTTATTGTATTTAGAAAATTATTTTAAAAGAAAAGAAAATTAAAAAAATAAGAAAATAAGAAAATAGGTTAGTTTCAAAAATGAAAAGAAAAAAAAGGGTGAGGAGGTCGGATTCGAACTCAAGCCCTCCTGGTTACCAACGCGTGTCACTTGCCATCTGAGTTGCTTACCTTTGTTGTCATAAAACGGAACGAAATCTATATATAATAAAAAAAAATTAAAATATATTAATTTGAAAAACGCGTGCGCAGGGTGAGGAGGTCATCATTTTCACTGACCTGGCAAGGGTTTTACCTACGAACACAGTCTGTTGCTAAACCATTTACCTAAGAACATCATTCGTAGCTATATCACCTGCAATTTACAAAATCCAGAAAACGCAATTGTTATACCCCCAAAACTTGCCCTCCTATTTTTCAAGTCAATACACATCTCCATATTCAAGAATTTCTCAAGGGTTGACCAGATGAACCTGTCATACCCCAAAATTTGCCCTCCATCTTCTCAAAATATTTCATACATCCATACTCAAGGATTCTTCAAGGGTTGATCAGACAAACTCTCTCCTAGACAATCAACCCAAACTAGGGTTTGGTGATTCTCAGATCAAGATGGACTTCCAACATCTCCAATGGTCTTCATGCTTCCAAGTATTCTTCAAAGATTCTCCATGTCAAGTTTCAAGCCTCGCAAGTCAAGTTTCCTCAGACAATTGCTCAGATGGTTGAAAATCAGTTTTATTGGACAAAAAGTCAACTATGGTCAACATACAGTCAAACTTCATAATTTTTTGTCAACATCCTCATTTTGAAGTTACATTCATCATTTGATCAAGGGTTGATCATGATTCATCAAGAAAACTCAAGATTTGCTCAAAAGTCAAACTTTCCATATTAGGGTTTCTTGAGAAAAAGTCAACCAAATTTTGACTGGGCATAACTTCTTCATACTTTCTCAGAAATTTTTCCACCACCTCTTGTTTTGAAGGAAATTCAATTCTCTACAACTTCATGTCTCACAAGAATGTTCAAAAAATGCTTCATTTGGAAGGTATGGATCAAGACATTACAGGTCCTTTTCAAAGTCAACATTTTGTTTTGAAGATATATTGAGCATGGAAACTCCAATTGAGATGAAACCAAAGAGGTTGATTAGAGGACTCTTAGAGCTTTCTAAAAATTCCAAGAACACTCAAAAATGTGGAAAAATGAGCAAGATACACAATTCACAAGTTGGGCAATTTTAAAGAAGTGTGCAAGGAGAGATGCTTGTAAAAATCAAAATTTTGCAAATGGGCTTACTTTTTCTTCATCCAAACTTGTTCCTTATATAATTAGGAATATCCAAGCCCAATTCTACGAATTTTTATTTTATTTTTCTATTTAATTTGGATTTTATTAATTTAAATACAAATTAAATTCAAAAATAAGGTATAAAATCAAAATTAATTGCAAATTGATTTTTTCTCTCATCCTTGAGATCCAAGTAACCCAAAGGAGCCAGCAAATTTCAAAATTTGATTGGATTTGGAAAGAAATTGATCAAAAAAGAGAAAATTTGATTTTGTACAAAATCAAATATGTTTTGCATTGATTGATGATGATTTCTTCCTCAAATCAGCTCCAATTCCATCTACTATATATATACAATACATACCACATGAATGAGGACGAAAAAATTGGCTGGAGAAACCCTTACCTAATTCAAAAAATTTGTGCTTCACAAGCAACTAGCAGCCTTGGTTCTAGCTTGTTTCAATCAATTTTGAGCATTCCATCTTGTTCCTTGGGTTGTTTAGAGTCGATCCAGACCTTTACATCATTGAAAAACATCAAGAATTGAGAGAACACGATTTCGGTTTGTCACACTTTTTCAAATTTCGATTTCTGTCATTCATGCATTTTTAACATGTTTTGTTGTTTTTTTTTGTGATTAGAATGAAGATGCAAGCTTTCTAGGCAATTTGATTGAGTTTCCATGGCTTAGAACAAGAATCACCATAGCTAGGGTTTTCGGCCTCGATTTAGGGCTTCCTTAAAACGGATAAATTGGACCACGAGACCACCACCATTGTGTTTAGAATGTGATTTCCAATCGATTCATACCCTTGAATGTTATTTATATTATCTGTGCTTGATTTTGGAAAATGCAGGGACCATAGCGTCGCACTGAGACCGACGCTATGTTTTCAAAATTTCAAAACGAAGAAGATGAAGTTTGGCGCGAGATCGGTATAACCAGGAAGCGACACTTGTTCACAATCCACTCGCTCTAATTTTCAAACAGTTGTGCACGCTGGTTCAGTTGGTCAAGGCTTGGGTTTGTGAAAGCAAGGTCTCCAGTTCGATCCCTGGCAAGACCAAAACATTTTTCTCCTTTTGCAAAACTTCTTATTTTTTATATTTTCTATTTAATATTTTTCATGCATTTTAGTTTAATTTCTATAATTTTTATCATGCATTTAAAAATACCAAAAAATATTTTTCTTTTTGCATTATTTCCAGAAAATGTTTATTTAATTTATAAAATTAAAAAATATTATTTTGCATGCATATTTAATTTTATTTCTATTTTATCATTTAAATCACCTTTAATTAGTTTTTTAATTATTAAATTAACTCCAAAAAATCCCAAAAAATTATTTTAGCATATTAATGTTATACCCAGCATGAAATATTTTTCTCATTTAAAAATTATCATTTTTGCTAACATTTTTCTCTTGTTCGATTTCTTTGAATTTCCCGATTTCTCATCTTTTCACAGGTTATCCCGTTTCGAACGATTTCTTTCTATCGTTTTTTTTTTCCAATTATGTAATTGCTTATGGGATGTAATAGCTTAATTAGAGCTTTTATTTTCCGCACTTTCAATTATGTATCTGCCCCCAAAGCCATGTAACAGCGTAGGATTTATCTTTCCGCACTTTATATTCCCGCATTTTAATTTCCGCACCCTATGAACTGCTAGTAATTAAGCGTGTATGGCAAGACTAAAATCAACATAGCTCACTCTAAATTTCAAGATAACATGAATCTGAAATCAACACACTCTCTTCACACACGCACCCTTTAGGGTAATTCTCTCTCGTTGCCTTACGAATTCAAATATGGTCAAGTCCCTCGAACGTAGAGGTATTCTAGCACCGTTGCCTACGAACAAATCATCATAGTCCCTTCGATACAAAGATCATAGACCCACGATGTCGCCTACGAATACATGATCTTGACCCTCGATTGTCGCCTACGAAAAATGATGATAGTCCCTTCGAATGTGCTAGGATACTTCCTACAAGTTGCTTTCTATGACCGTACGATGTCCCTTCGAATGTCCCGCTTACATCCAACAAATAGAGTTACCTACCAACTAATGGTATGGATAGCGTTATTCTAAAGGAACGTAAAATAACACGAAAACGACAAATTCTGAGTAGGTTATAAGACTTTTAATTGCTTGCTCTATCAAAATACTTTTCACACCACACACTTTTTTTAAAGTTCAAACTCTTTTCAAAAAACGAAACATTTCCAAACACTCTGTATACATTCCTACATGAATCATTACAAAGTCAAAGCAAAATGCCTTTTCAAAACATTTTTGTCAAACACACAGAAAGCACAATTTTTAAAGTGATCTAAGAGCCCGTAGAAAACTACGGATGGAAAGGGGTGCTAATACCTTCCCTTTTCATAACCTTCTCCCTTACTCAGAATCTAACGAAAGTCTTTTTCTGTACTTTTTACCTTCCCTTAATTGGATAAAAGAAAAGTCGGTGGCGACTCTTGCTATCCGCACATTTGCGATACAAAAACCTACAAAGTCAGTTCACCGTATTACAGAACCCACTCTTAAGCAATCAACCCACAACTAGGGTTTTGGTTCTCTCAAGTCAAATAAGGTCTATATTGCCTCAAATGATCATCATGTCTCCTCATATGTCTCAAGGTATCACCATACCAAGTTTCAAGCCTCACATCTCAAGTTTGCTCAATCAATTGCTCAGATGGTTTAAAATCAGTTGTATTGGACAAAAAGTCAACTGTGGTCAACATACAGTCAAACTTCATCATTTTTGGTCAACATCAAAATTTTGAAGTCACATTCATCATTTTATCAAGGTTTGATCATGATTAATCAAGAAAACTCAAGATTTGATCAAAAGTCAAAGTTTCTAAATTAGGATTTTCTAATAAAAAGTTAATAGAACTTTGACCAGACATAACTTTCACATGTTTTATAATAAATTTTTCCACCAAATCTCATTTTGAATAGAATTCAATTCTCTACAACTTTGTGTCTCACAAGAATGGGCCAAAAATGTTTCATTTGAGAGTTATGGATCAAGACATTAGGTCCTTCTAAAAGTCAACAAAAAGTCATCTTTTTCCAAAGAAGTGTACATGAACATGGAAGCTTCAATGCATATGAAACTAAAATGAGTGCTTAGAGGACATCTTAATATTTCTAAAAAGTCCAAGAACACTTCAAAATGAGAAAAACTGAGCAAGATATGATTTGTGCAAGTTTGGCATTTTTGAAGAAGTGCATGAAATGAAATACTAAGCAAAATCAAATTTTTTTTCAAATGGGCCATGGTTTTTATAGTTTGGACTTATTTCTAAGATATTCCATGACTTCTAAGTCCACTAGCACGCCTCTCTTTAATTTATTTTATTTATTTTGGATTTTATTTATTTAAATCCAATTTTAATTAAAATAAAATGCCAAAAATCAAATGGATAAATGCAAGGCTGGATATTTATTATTCTTGGGGTCCAAGTAAGTCACAACAAGCTGGCCAAATCGTACAAGGGATGATTGCATGAGATTGAAGCAAAATTGGAAGATTTTGATACAAAATTTCAATCAAATATTTTCCCGTAAATGCAATATATTTCTCTCAAGTTTCTGACCTAATTTCATTCCTCTATAAATACATAACACATCCAGACCATCAAGGGATGAGTTTGGCAGCCAAAGCATTAGGGTTCAAAGTTCAAAATTTCAAAGGAAAGCTGCACCATCGAGTTTCAGATTCCAGCCGTTCTCAAGCAATTCCAAGCACTGATTCTTGATCCTGAGGTATTGTAGAGTAAGTACAAGTCCAAAGCCATGGCCGAACATCCTTGAAACGCATGCATCATGAACTCAGTTTGCTTTAATCTTTTGATATTTGTATTTTAAATTTTACTGTGTTTTTGCTTGAATTAACATCAGTAACGTGTCCCTGAGATGTCATAGAGCAGGTTTAATCTATCGCATGATGTTCATAATGTATAAATCGTGACCTGACATTGTTAGGGCTTTGAAACTGAGAAGCTTCGAATCTCAATTTACAAATAGTTTCAAGGCGAAATAACTCCACCATCGTGATCGCAAGGTCCAATACAATCGATCTGGGTTTTTGTTTTTCATTGATTGATGCATTTGGCAGGTTTTTAGGTTTAAGGCCGATCAAAGAAGACGATCGGAGCCCTAGCTCCGGCGAAAGACTCCAGAGTTGAATCTTTGACCGCTTGCATGGTAATTCTCCATCCCCTGATTGGCTATATAACATTCATGGGACCCATCCTTGACTTATGCTGAAAATCCAACATGAAACGACGAATTATCATATAATCCAATGGTTACGATTCCATGACAACTTGAACAAATGGCTCAGATGGCAGCGCATTGGCTTGTTAACCTAGGGGTCTTGAGGACTGATACAAGAATCATTACGAAGTTAAAGCAAAACACTTTCCAAATCACACATACACAGAAAGCAAATTTTCAAAAGTGAGCTAAAGCAATTAAGAGCCCGTAGATAACTACGGATGGAAAGGGTGCTAATACCTTCCCTTTTCATAATTACCTCCCGTACTCAAAATCTATCAAAGTTCTTTCCTGTTCTTTTCACATTTCCTTTATTGGATAAAATAAAAGTTGGTGGTGACTCTTGCTATCCGCAACATTTGCAATAAAACGCAAAATAAACAAGTCAGTTATCCCACCGTGTTACAACAATATAAATAAATTGTGAGACCATGGATCGATTGGAATCAAGCTCCTGAACATGAGGGTATCCTTAGTTTTGTCTAATTTTGGATGAAACATAAAGCCCTAATTTGAAACTATGTACCCTAGCCATGGTGAAACCTCGACCTGCACTTAAACTTCAATCAAACAATCTAGAAAGTATCGAAGCTTCATCACAAACACAAATATATGGTCAAATTCAGTTAAAGATGCATGTATGTACAAAATAAAAAATAAAAAATATAAGCCAAAGTGTGATTGTGTTCTTGGTATTCTGGATGCTTTGATCGATGGTGATGATGTAGTTAGCTTCAGAGAGCAACAAGGAATTGATTGGCAACCTTGGAATGGCTTGAATCGATCGAATTCTAGGTCTGCCAATTACTTGAATGTCACAGATTTTTGAGGTTTGGTTAGGGTTCTTGAGGTAGGGATTCATGTCCTTTGCATCTGGCATTCTTGTATATATATAAGTGATGAATTTAGGTTAACAAATTTGAAGAAAAATCAAGCTTTGAATGCAAGAATATTTGATTAGAAATCAACACCAAATCTTTCTATTTTGATCTTCAATCATGCCAATCTCTTTCCAATCAAGGATATTTCGAATTTTCCAGCTTGCGATGAGTTGCTTGGACCTCAACAACCTTAAACTCACAGCCTTGCACCTATCAATTTAATTTTTGTATTTTATTTTCATTAAATTTGAATTTTAATGATTTAATTCAACAATAAATAAGATAAATAGTAAAAGGGCGTATGGCTGGACTTTAGAAGCTCTTGGAAACATTAGAAACAAGTTTGAATCAAAGAAATATAGGCCCATTTGGAAAATTTTCAAGTTTGGTCAATATTGCCTTCATGCATTTCTTTAAAATTTCCATTTTTGCCAAAGCCATAACTTGCTCAATTTCAATCATTTTAGAGTGTTCTTGAACTTTTTAGAAATCTTAATATGTCCTATAAATTCTCCTTTTGGTTTCATCTTCATTGAAGCTTCCATGTTCATGTACACTTCTTTGGAAAAAGATGACGTTTTGTCGACGTTTAGAAGGACCTATAATGCCTTAAACCATATATTTCAAATGAAGCATTTTTGGGCAAAGCTTATGAGACACAAAGTTGTAGATAATTGAATTCCCTTCAAAATGAGCTTTTGTAGAATTTTTTTTGATAAAGTATGTGAAAGTTATGTCTGGTCAAAGTTTTGTTGACTTTTTATCAAAAAATCCTAATTTAGAAACTTTGACTTTTGACCATTCCTTGAATTTTCTTGATGAATCATGATCAACCCTAGATCAAATGATGAATGTGACTTCAAAATCTTGATGTTGACCAAAAATGATGAAGTTTGACTGTATGTTGACCATAATTGACTTTTTGTCCAATACAATTGATTTCCAACCATCTGAGCAATTGACTGAGTAAAGTTGAGTTGTGAGGCTTGAAACTTGGCATGGTGGTACTTTGAGACATATGAGAACGCATGATGCTCACTTGATATATTAGAACTTGATTTTTTCTTGAGAGAATCAAAACCCTAGTTGTGGGTTGCCTATTTAGGAGAGGGTTCATCTGGTCAACCCTTGAGGAACTCTTTAGTATGGAGATGTATCTTGACCTCAAAAATAGGAGGGAAAATTTTGGGGTATAACAGACAAGATCATATATTCGTAGATAACATCAAGGGTCATCTAGGGACTATGATCTTTATGATGATTTTGAATCGAGGGACTTTTGCTAATGGTACCCCTACATTCGAGAGACATGACCATTATTCGTAATGCAACAAGAGAGGATACCCTAAGGGTGTGAGTGTGAAAAGTGTATTCAATTCATATATTTTAATCTTTATTAGGGTTATTCTAAGATTGATTGATTAATCTTGCCATACACCCCTATTAACTAGCAGTTAAATATATACAGTTATAAAGGTGCAAAAAGTAAAAGTCCGGACAATAAACCCTACGCTATTACAAGGCTTTGGAGCAGATACATAATAGGAGGTGCGGAAAGTAAACCCTAATTAAGCTATTACATCTTGTGAGCAGATATATAATAATGAAAAATATGCGAGAAATTTAAACCTAGCTATTACAATTGGAAATAGATACAATAATCGAAAAAATATCGGAAAAAATGACTAAATCGAAACAAAGGAAATAATGTTAGAAAAAGCGTTTTAATGTTAGTAAAAACATTTAAGGTTAGTAGAAAACCTAATTTTATGAAGTTTTTTTTTGTTGTTGTGAATTTTGGAGTTGATTTTAATTAAGAAAATGAGCTTAAAGTTAATTTATGGTTAATTAAGAAAATTATTAAAATAAAAGGAAAAAATGATTTTTGTTTATGTCAAAAATTAAATAAGGATTTTTGAAAACCTGAATCTGGAAAGAAAAATATTTTTAGGGTTTTTTGTGGTATTTAGTAAATATTTGAAAAGAAATTAAAATAAGAAAATAAAATAGAAAAATAGAAATTAAGAAGAAAAATAGGGTTATTGGAAAAATGGTAAAAAAAATAGGATGGGAGGCATTGGGATCGAACTCAGGTCCCCTGGGTGGCTGATCAGCACGCTTTCCATCTGAGCTACAAGTGTTAGTAGTCACAAAACAAAAACAAAACAATATATAATAAAATAAGATTTTAAAATAAATTTGAAATTTGAAAACACGCGCGGGGGGAGTCATCTTCCTCGTTGAGATAAAGACTTTTACCTACGGATATCGTTCGTGGCTAAAAGCTTTACCCACAACTTTGTCTGTCCCTATAGCACCTGCAACTTTTCAAAATCAAGAATATGCAACATAAATTAATTGTGAGACCATGGATCGATTGGAATTGACCTATTGAACATGAATATGCCCTTAGTTTTGTCTGATTTTGTCTATTTTGGAAAACCCTAATTCGAAACCATGAACCCTAACCATGGTGAAAGCTTCATCCTGCACCTAAACTTCAATCAAACTATCCAGAAAGCATCGAAACTTCATCACAAACACAACTATATGGTCAAATTCAATTAAATATGCATGAAAGTATGAAATCAAAATTAAGAAAAAGTTTGTTTAACCGTGATCGTGATTGAGTGATTCTGGATGTTTCAATCGATTGTGAGGATCTGGAATGATTTATAGAGCACCCATGAATCGATTGGAACCCTTGCAATGGCTTGAATCGATTGAAAACTTGGTCTGCAAGTTGCTTGAATGTCACAGATTTTTTAAGCTTGGTTAGGGTTCTTGAGGCAGGGAAAATCATGTCTTTTGCATTTGGCATCCTTGTATATATATGAGTTTAATTTAGGTTAACAAACTTGATGAAAAATCAAGCCTTGAATGCAAAGATATTTGATTGGAAATCAAAACCAAATCTTTCTATTTTTTATCTTCAATCATCTCCAATCTCATGGCAATCAAATATTTTTGAAATTGCCAACTTATATTGAGTTGCTTGCACCTCAAGAAGCTTAAATTTACAGTCTTGCACTTATCTTTTTTAATTTCATATTTTATTTTAATTAAAATTGAATTAAAATGAATTAATCCAAAAATAAATAAAATAAATAAGGCCATGAAGTGTATATGGGCTTTATAAGCTCTTGGCAATGTTAGAAACAAGTTTAGATCAAAGAAATATAGGCCCATTTGGAAAATTTTCAAGTTTGATCAGTACTTTGTTCATGCATTTCTTCAAAATTTCCAATTTTTCTCAAGCCATAGGTTGCTCAATTTTTATCATTTGAGAGTGTTCTTGGACTTTTTAGAAATCTTAAGATGTCATCTAAATGCTCCCTTTGTTTCCATCTTCATTGAAGCTTCCATGCTCATGTACACTTCTTTGGAAAAAGATGAAATGATGCATTTTTGGGAAAACCTTGTGAGATACAAAGTTATATAGAATTGAATTCCCTTTAAAATGATCAATGGTAGAAATTTTTTTGATGAAGTATGTGAAAGTTATGCTTGGTCAAAGTTTTATTGACTTTCCCTTAAGAAACCCCAATTTAGAAACTTTGGACTTTT
The DNA here is from genome assembly GCA_021764765.1 of Vicia sativa. Taxonomy (NCBI): domain Eukaryota; kingdom Viridiplantae; phylum Streptophyta; class Magnoliopsida; order Fabales; family Fabaceae; genus Vicia; species Vicia sativa. The sequence goes on from CM038792.1 coordinate 103,571,146, forward strand.
GATCATTCTTTGAACTTTCTTGATGAATCATGATCAACCCTTGATCAAATTATGAATGTGACCTCAAAATCTTGATATTGACAAAAAATGATGAAGTTTGATTGTATGTTGACCACAATTGACTTTTTGTCCGATACAACTGATTTTCAACCATCTGAGCAATTGACTGAGCAAACTTAGGTTATGAGGCTTGAAACTTGACATGGTGATGCTTTGAAACATATGAGGAGGCATGATGCTCACTTGAGAGGCATTAGAACTCAACTTTCTCTTGAGAGAAACAAAAACCTAGTTGTGAGTTGATTGCTTAGGAGAGGGTTTGTCTGGTCAATCCTCGAGGAATTCTTGATTATGGAGATGTATCTTGAACTCAAAAATAGAAGGGAAATTTTTTGGGTATAACAAATATGCATGGAAATACACACTTTATTCATGAATTCATGCCTCTTTTTATGTATTAAATGCACATGGATAACATACAAATGCATGCAATGAGGTAATCATCCTATACCACATCTAATCATGATGCAAAATGTGAATGAAAGTCAATTGACTCAATAATTCAACATGTTTTAGTGCCTCGATTAAATCATTCAATAATGCATCAAACAACATATGAAAATATGCATAAAACTAGACTTCGACACATTTTGAATTCATAAAAACAAGCCTAAACACATGAATTAGATTCAATTATTCAATACAAATTCAATCTAATGCATGAACATGCAATTTATGATGCAAACAATCAATACAAATGCATTATGTACAAAGAAATTGCATCAAGTAAATAAATGCACAAAAAGTCTACATTTCGACACAATAACGTTCTCAAATCAAGCCTTAAATGAACACAATTTCATGCAATTAATCAAGAATCAGAATCAATAAAATAATTACGATCTATTCCACAATTCAATTTTAAGAAAATTCAAATTCAAAAAAATCACTTAAAATAAGGGCTTATTTGAGATAATCACTTACTTGAAAACGAAGAATCAGAGGAGAATTGAAGAATAATCGGAGAATTGATGAAGAAATTGATGATAATAAGCTTGGAAGACCTTGATCTTGATGAGAATTGATGAAAATAAGAGAAGAAGATCTTGATTGTTGGAGGAAGACCTTCCTTGGTGCTAACCGAGCATGATGAGAGGAGAGGGAGGCCAGACCAAGCTTGTCCGAACGGAGGAAAGGAAGAAGAGAGAGCTGACGGAAGTAGGAGAAGACCAACGACGAAGAAGTGAGAAGAGCGACCGTGAGAGGAAGATATCGGACGGAGGCCTAGCGCGGAGGAGGGCGTCGGGCGAGATCTTGAATGGCAGAGGGAGGACCGATGCGATGGAGGTTGAAGAAGAAAGGGGACCAGTCGCCAAAGGCAGGTTGCATGGTGGCCGAAGGTAGGCTTGGGAGGGTGGTGGCCGGAAATTGAAGGGAGATGGGTGGTTGGCTTGGAGAAAAAGAAAGAAATTCCTCTTTGATTATCCTTGAGTTTTGAGAGAAAAAGAGAGAGAAAAGTGAGAGTTTTTGGTGAAAATTTGACAAATGATTCTCCTCTCTAAATTTGTGAGAGGTAAATTTTCTTTATAGGTGCTAACTTTGGGTCTTGGAGTGCCTTGGATCCAAGATTGGGCCCAAATCGCGATTATTCGAATTATTTTCGTCAACAGTCCAAAACATCAAAATTCATGCTGAATTTGAAGTCGGAATCTTCACGAAAAATGTTCGGAACAAAAAGTTGCTGAAGTGAACAGAATTGCCACTCAATAGGATGAACAGTTGATGAAATATGACTTTTTAAAGTTTTAGCACACTTTTCAGGAAGCTGACACGTGCAAAAAATTTATTGCGTTACTCGGGGAAATTGCCTCGAACGAGGATCTTCTGATCAAAATCCGAACTCGGGATGTTCATAACAATAGAAGCCAACAGAATTTGTGAAATTTTGACACTAGTTCCACCGTGTTTCAATAAAAATCGAGCGAGATATGATTTTTTTAACGTCGCGCATCAGATGAAAAATGCTCGGTTCGTCTCAAAATCAACTTCAAAGAAATAAATTCTGGTATTGATTGGTAACGAATCAGCTCTCGGCTTGTGAATGCAAGTCATAGAGGACTTCGATAGGGAATTTTGGACACTGGACCTGCTCAGTTTCAATTTTTCATTCAGGAGTTATGAATTTTTTAGTTTACCGAGAACACGGTTCAGCCATAAAATTCAGTTTATCCTACTTAAAAGATTGATTTCTTTGAAGACTTTCTTCACGGAATTGGCCTTCAACTTGTGAATGAAAGTTATAATTAATTTGGATAGGGACTTGTCAGTCAAAATTCGTTAGAAAATACCCAACGAGCTGAGAGATGTGGATCCCAGAGCGTCCAGAACGCACCAAAAACCCAAAATTCACTTTATTAAGAAATGAACTGTCAAAGCTCTTCTCTGAAGAAATGGATCTCGATCTGAACAAATGAACTTGATAACATATTGAAATAGTTATAACACATGTAAAACCAACACGAGAGGACCTTATGACCAGAAAATCTTGCCTCAAGCATACGAACCGAAAAATATTAATTTTTGGCTTGAAATAGTCTGAATTGGCCGAAACGCCCAGTTTCTTCGCAACTTGAGATGCTTTGAATCTCATCACCATATGATCAATTAATGATATGTATGAAATGATGTTATACCCCAAAATTCTCCCTCCTATTTTGAGATCAAGATACATCTCTATACTCAAGAACTACTTAAGGGTTAATCAGACAAGCCCTCTCCTAAGTCATCAACCCAACAACTAGGGTTTTGTTTTTCTCAAAGATAATGATGAGTTATAAGGTCTCAAGTGAACATCATGTCTCCACATATGTTTCAAAGTATCACCATGTCAAGTTTCAATCCTCGTAGCCTAAGTTTGCTCAGTCAATTGCTCAGATGGTTGAAAATTAGTTGTATTGGACAAAAAGTCAAATGTGGTCAACATACAGTCAAAATCCATCGTTTGTGGTCAAAATCAAGACTTTGAGGCTATATTCATTATTTGATCAAGGTTTGATCATGATTCATCAAGAAAATTCAAAGAATGATTAAAAACCAAAAGTTTCTAAATTAGGGTTTCTTTATGGAAAGTCAACAGAACTTTGACCAAGCATAACTTTCACATACTTCATATGAAATTTTTCCACCAAAGCTCATTTTAAAGGGAATTCAATTCTATACAACTTGGTCTCTCACAAGGTTTGCCCAAAAATGCTTCATTTGAGAGATATGGGTTAAGACATTATAGGTCATTTCAAAAGTCAACAAAAAGTCATATGTTCCCAAAGAAGTGTACATGAGCATGGAAGCTTCAATAAAGATAAACCAAAAGGAGATATTAGAGGACATCTTAATCTTTTTAAAAAGTCAAAGATCACTCTCAAATGTTTAAAATTGAGCAAGTTATGGCTTGAGCAAATTTGGAAATTCTGAAGAAATGCATGAAGAAAACATTAATCGATCTTGAATTTCTTCCAAATGGGCCTAGGTTTTTATGATATAAAATTGTTTCTAATATGGATCATGACCTATAAGTTCAATTACACTCCCTTCTTTTATTTATTTAATTGTTTTTTTGAATTATTTCATTTTAATTTAATTTTAAATAAAATAAAATGCATGGAAAGAGGCCAAGGCATGTGGGCTTGTTATTTAGATATCTTGAGGTCCAAGTAAGTCATAGCAAGCTGGCAAAAACGAACGAACAAGATTGGAGCATGATTGAAGCAAAAAAATCAAGTTTTAATGCAAATTAGAAATAAAATATTTTCTTCATGAAGGCAAGAGATTCTCTCCATATTTCTTGATCTAAATTGTCCCTCTATATAAGCACAACAATACCAAATGAGAAAAACAAGGTTTGCTGCACTCAAAACCCTACACGAAAATTTCAAAAAAATTGCAAAACCCTACATTTACTTTCTGCACCTTTATCTTTCCGCATTTTACTTTCCCGAAAATATTAACTATTTAGATGTATGCTAATTAGGATTGTCTGAAAAGACTAAAAGAAACTTAGATAACTGTTGCACCCCAAAATTTGCCCCTATCTCGATTTTATCTGGCTTAGGCTTCACGTTCATCTGCATACGCGTCCATTAGGTCATTGGCATTAAACAGTCATTCATTCATTGCATATGCATCATTTCGTCGTATTTAAATTGACCAAAAGTTAGTTTAAATCGATATCTGAATCGTTTTATAGTTATAAAATACCCGATATTTCACTTCATTCATTTTTATCTCCTTACTTGTTTATTGTATTGTTTTAAGTTGATTATGTGTCGATAATATTGATATTTCGGTTTTATAAACAGACCGTTAAAGACGATTCGACACTGTACGAAAATTAGCGGGAAAGTATTTCAATCTTTCGCCTTTTACTCACTGCTTTATGAATCTACGTGTCACGTAGATCATGAAAATGTGCTCTCTCTAATTTTTTGATACATTTCGAAGTCTTGTTTTTAACCGTAAGTGTTTTAAAATCAGGTATTCTTTATTATCATTTTATTTCGACTTTAATTATTTCAATAGTTTTTCTTTAATCTATGAAACTCATAGTTTATCTTAATGTGCTCATTTAATTTTTTCGGATAATTTAGTGTTCGAATTTATATCATTTTTAACAATTTTAGGTATCAATTTTTTTATCTCCAAAAATCAAAACAAAATGTTTTATGATAGATTATTTTTTAATCTATTGGGCTTTTGGGTCCAATTCATCAAAAGGGACATTTTAGGCATTATCAAAAATTACTAAACCTAATTTATTGGGTATATATATATATATGTCTTATAATTTGCAACAGTGTGAAAAAAGGGGAAGGAAACGGCAGAAAACATAACTCCATCTTCCTCTCCAAATACCACTCCCTCGTCCCTCTCATATACCTCCGCCGTGAATCCTCCTCTCACTGCTCTGCTACTCTACTCCCTGTTACCTCCATCCACTGCCTTCACTGAACCAACCTTCTATCACTCTGGTTCTTCTTCTTCTCCTGCCACCACACAGCCCTCACCGTAATACTCCCTCTCCATAGCTCCTCCAACAATCCAGCTCCAACCCCTTCAGTTTCCTCAACAGCTTTCTCTCCGTTCACCCTCAATCCGCCGCGCTACTGCCTTATCTTCCACGTCGTTCCTTCATAACTCCCTCCGTTTCATCCCGTACTCATCCTCCTCCTCTCTGAACCCACCAGAAACCCTCTTGTCTTCGTCCTCACACCGCGCTGCTGCCCCTGTTCCTTCCCTTCACTCACCCAGACGCCGTGTTTCCTCAATCTTCTGCCTCACAAACCTCCATAAAACTCCCTATCACCGTGTTTCCCTCTTCTGTCTTCAACCGTGACCCACACAACCTCCATCCTCCAACCCCTTTGCCACTTCAGCCATCAATATCTCCGCAGCTCCATCTCAACCTCCAAACAGAACATAATCATCACTGCCAACCTTCATTTCAGCTGCCGTCTCTTCACTCCACGCATACAACTTTGTCATCGCCATCTGGTTCAAGTTTCAGCTCGACGCCGCAACTCTGCTACTTTCTGGTATTCCTCTATTCTTTTTCAGGTTGTGCTTGCTTAAGCTAAACTATTTTGATGTTCGACACTGATAAACCGATATGATAAAACTTATGCTGAATTGATATTGTGTATGTTATGTTATAATTTCTGGTTTGACTTTATGGCTGAAAACTGTTCTAATCTGTTATATGTTTCTGATCATAATATGTTTCTGATCATGTGTGCTGGTATGTGTGCTGGTGTTAACTTCAAGGCCATTAAGATAAACTTTTTATGCAGAAAATCGAATCTGTTTAAGTTTCAGATTAGTTGTTTTTGATTGAATCTATGTCAAAAAAATCTGAGAATGTTTTGGTGATGTGAGTATTGATAAGAAGCTATGATTGGGATTAATTGAAATGTGGATACCACTATTGTATTGTTGTTATTGTTAATAGGTTGTGTTGAATTGAATGAGGAGAATAGCATAATTGTTCGTGGTTGTTTTGTTTGAACATAATCTATACCAATACTTTGATATCTCTAAGATGATGTGTTTGACAATGATCGTTTGAATGGTATCTGTGAAGTAGCCGTGTTTTGGTCTTGAATTGTGAATTCTCTTTGATTTCAAAATAATGGAAAAAGTTGGTTTATCAATATAGGTTGTTTGTTTACTGTTGAGTTTGTTGGTGATTAATGTTGAATCAAGGTTTATGTTATGCCAAGATGTTTGGACCAATTCGAAAGAAGATTGTGATGATGTTTGGTTACATTTGCTTTGAATTTGAAAAATCAATTTGGTTATGACTTTATCGTTTATTTCTTAATGTTTTAAACACCTCCGAGTTGATTTTTTTTAGCATAATCATGATTCCATAACTGCTGCCCAGATTTCATGTCATTGATTTTTGTTTTTTTTTTTAAATTCATTCTTCTATGTTTCGAGTTTGTTTAGAACAATAACAATACATGCTATGCTAATTTTTCTGTTTGTATCATCATTGAGTTGTGGTATTTTGTTTTGAATCGATTCTTGAAGATTAATTCGGCTATTTCCTTTTGTGCTAAACATGTTTGGGTTGAATTTTGGGGTATAATGATGCATGTAGAGTTGATGCCCAGGTTAGTAAGTGGTTGATAATGCAAGTTAGTCGATGATTTGTGGTTAACTTAGTTTGTGTTAACACTTATTTGTATTTGCCTTTGAGTTCGTGTGGTCTTTGATCGATATTTAGAGTGTTTCTTGAGATAGCATAGCTGCTGCCCGATGTTTTGTTTTGGTTGATTTAAGCTTGCATTGAATATGATTTGTCATGTCTTAAACTTGAATCGAGTAATAACATGAACCATTGTCATTTGTTTTCATTTTTGAATCGTTAATCATGAATAATTATTGTGTTTACTCGATATTGAATGGAGTTAGAATGAAATGTTATGTGGAATTTGAATTTTGATTCAAGCTTTCGGTTATTTAAAAGTATTCATGTTAGATTCATGTAAGCTTCATTCAATTTTATAATCTTGTTTACTAACCATTTTTCGATTTCATACCTCGCAATTTCATTTCGTCTTTAACTTTTATATCACTCATGCTACTAACAAGTTTTCTATTTGTGAAGATATCAAGGATTATCACTTCCTCTTAGCATATATACTTTTTTATATACTCTTATTCATATTACTGTTTTTATTTAATATTCAATATTTAGTAATGTACATACAATATACTTAGTATTTTTATTTTTACATTTAATACTGTAAATTTAATTATACATTATACTTTTATTGTTATATTTAGTATTATATATACTATATACATATTATTTTTATGCTTTATCTATTCATCGGTAAATAAATTCGAATTATACTGTAATATAGTGGTTGCATTTCTTAGAATTAATTTCATAAATTTATTCTAAAGTTAATTAATCTAATAAAATGGTCAATAATTGATATTTAAGTTTCTCCGCATTTAGTTTTTGTTTGTATGCTTCTAACATAATCAATTTTCTAACATAATCAATTTACTGTTTTCTTCTTTAATTCAATTTATTCCCATTCAAAAAATGTATCTCAATCCCCTTTGCGTTGTAATTAATTTATCGTTTTTTATTTTACTTTACTGTCTAATCCCCATTTGTAATCAATGTATCCCTCTCCCAAAAATAAAAACTTGTAATAAATATTTAACTGTCTTTACTTTATTATTTAATTTAACTGTCACTTACACAAAACCAAAAATCATTTTTTAAAATAATAATTGTAAATCATTTTAAACCCGTAAGTCGACAAAGCTAAGAAGCGTCGCGATGACCACACATGCACGCATGTACGCTTGATCCTGGGCCTTCTTACAGTGAGCCTATTTCGATCAATTGTCCCAATTGGTCGTTTTAGTTTGTCGATTTTATTTATTATTTACAGTTATTTCGATCCTCTTCTCATCTCCATAAGGGTTCAATGGTAGGGAATAGGTTTGGCTATTCTCTCGAGATTGATTAAGTCTTTTGGCTTGATTGATCATAACCTGATTCTTTCTCCATTCACCAAGCATTTAAAACACTTTTAATAAAACTTGATCCAACGTCGAGTCTTCTTCTCAAACCTCGATCCAACGTCGAGTTGTTTTCAAAAATGTTTTTCATAATAAACTTGGATGGAATTTGTTTAAATCGTTAGATGGTAGCCTAATGTTTTAAACAAATTTGAAGTCTTTAGATTGTTGGATGATAGCCCAATAAGATAAAACTTCTATCCATGTTAAAATACTAAAACGGTATTCAATTAAATTGTTGGATGATAGCCCGATGATTTAATTGAATTGGAAGTCTTTAGGTTGTTGGATGATAGCCCAATAGACTAAATACTTCTATCCGCATTAAAATAGTGTAGTGACATTCGTTTAAATTGTTGGATGATAGTTCGACGATTTAATCGAATATAAAGTCTTTAGATTTTTGGATGATAGCCCAATAAATTTTTGGGATGAGAGATGATTGGTTGAGCTCACTCGCTAATTTCTAGTATTTGAATCATTAGATGATAGCCTAATGTTTTGATACTTGTCATCCCCAACTTAAAATCAACTCAACTCACTCAATTCTTTTCGATCATATGCAATCATCAAAAACATTTCAGCTAAAATCAACACAACCAATTCAAACATTTTCAACAAGAACTACGGGGTTTTGACTTTCCCACTGCACGAGGGAATACGTAGGCACACGGTTTCGAAACCGTGTCAAACTCAAAATAATAATAAACAAATTCTGTTTCCTTCTTTCTTATTTCTTGATCATTAATTAGAAGATAGCATTTTTACTTTATACACACAAACACTTTAGAACTAAATGGGTCCCATCGAGTACGATGGACGTAAGGGGTGATAATACCTTCCTCTTGCGTAACCGACTCCCGAATCTGTATTTTTTGGTCACGTAGACCGCCTTATCCGACGCCGTAGGTTTTATCTATATTTTCCCATTCTTTCTAGAACAAATAAAATTAAGTGGCGATTTCATTGTTGTTTTGAAAATTTAAATGATTTTTGAAAACGAGTTGCTTCAATAACCCTAAATCAAGATAAAATATCTGAAATTAACACACTTTGCACACTCACACCCTTAGGGTATCCTCTCTTGTTGCCTTTCTGATAAAAATGATCATGTCCCTCGAACGTAGGGATACCATTAGCAAAAGTCCCTCAGTTAAATCATCACAAAGATCATAGTCCCTCGATGACCCTCGATATTGCCTACAAATATATGATCCCTTCCCTCGGTTGTTTCCTACGAATAAGTGATGATCGTCCCTTAAAAATGCTAAGGTATCCTTATAATGTTGCCTTCAATGACCATACGATGACCCTACGCCCGTCCCTTCACATTCAACGGATAGAGTTACCTACCAACTAATGGTATGGATAGCGTTATCCTAAAAGAGAAGGAAAATAACAAGAACGATCTTCTGAGTGGGTAATAAATCTTAATTGCTTGCTTAAAACAAATACTTTTCACACCTCACACTCTTTTCAAAAAATACTTTCAAATAAACACTTTGTATACATTCAAATGAGAATCATTACAAAGTTAAACTTTTGAAATCTTTTCAAACACTTCGTATGCATTCTTGAGGACTGATACAAGAATCATTATAAAGTCAAAGCAAAATATTTTTCAAACAAAACATACACACAAAGCAAGGTTTCAAAGTGAACTAAGCAACTAAGAGTCCGTAGATAACTACGGATGGAAATGGTGCTAACATCTTCCCTTTCATAATTACCCCCGTACTCATAATCGATAAAAAGGTCTTTCCTGTTCTTTTCACCTTTCCTTTATTGGATAAAAGAAAAGTCAGTGGCGACTCTTGCTATCCACAACATTTGCGATAAAACGCAAAACAAACAAGTCGGTTCTCCCACGTGTTACAAATGCACCTATTTATTAAGTGTAAGCCAATTATTTTATTGAAAAATGAAGAGGGAAAATTTTGGGGTACAACAAGTGAGGCTGGAAAAATTTATTTATGTTGTTGGTATGAAGAAGTCATTTGACTATTGTTCCTATATTTTTGATCAAACCATCAAACATATTGACACATATGCTGTGGAGATGCCCATTGCCTTTCCTTCTCTGATATGTGGTATCATTCTCCAACAACATCCTAGAAATTTGTCCTCTCTTGATACTGCCAACAAAAGAGGAGCTACTCTATCTCTTCACCAAAAACTGTTTGTAGGGGAACATGTCCCAGACATTGTTTCAACATCTGCAGCTGATGGGAGCAAGACCTCAAGTAAGGGTGATGTTATTGTTGAGTTAACAGAGGCATGTAAAGAACTAGATGAAGTCATTCGAATCAGCTCAACAAGAAAGCTGAAATTTAAAGATACCATTAGAGTTCTAAGAAAGGCTGCTGCTGAGGAAGTGCATAAAGCAACTCTGAAGAGGAAAGAAAAAGTTCTTCTGATGATGAATTAGGAAGTGATGGAAGTGGTGGATCTGCTGGTTTTGCAGATATCTAAGTGTGTTGGAGAAATGTTGATTGTGTTTCCTATGGCTCCTATTTTTCTTTTTCTTTTCCTCTATTTATTTTTGGCACTGATGTGCTTGACAATGAATGATCTGGTCTGTAATAGCCTTAAAATATAACTCTAGATAACAATGCATGATAGCATAATCTAATATTTCATATTGTTATCTTCCATGAGTTAACTATGGTGCTAGCTTTGGCATATTGTGGATAAAATGGGGGAGTAATATGTGATCCTGCCTGCCTGACTAACTGAATGTGTGATGTTGACTAATGGAGTGATGAACTAATAAGGTTGAGGTAGAGCATATAACTGTATGCATATGTGATTGTGATTATGTGCATGATCTGGATGTGTGATGTGGTGTGATGTTCTAGTTGATGTTTGGACATTTATTTTTTCCATTGTATCTATGATGAGTTGTGATTGTGATTATGTTGCTGCTCTTATATGTCTGTGTGTGAAGTTGACATCTATGTTTTTGTTGATTTTGCTTGGATGTAAATTGTTATGCTACTTTTAAAATTATATGGCTTATATAACTCAAATGATGTTTTAGCCAAAATTTTCCAAATTGGGAGTTTGTTAGTTCTGTAGATTGGCAGCAATTTTGGTAAAACATTCTTTTCAGAAAATTCCATGAAGAAAACCTTAACACATGAAGAAAAATGTATCAGCAGGTTTTATGAAGATGTCAAAGCAGATGTCCTGACATGTATTACAATATTGAATTGGTTTTTTTGTTCATAAACATTAGAAGTCAATTTGTTTTAATTGTATGCTTGAAGTAAACAAAGCTTTGTAACGCTCTACTGCAACATTCTTGGAGAGCTTTTATCCTACTTTCATGGAGAAAGTAAAGGACACGTAAAATACTGCATGTGAAGCAATTCATGGGCCAAACCTAGTTTTGTTGTTTGTATAAAAGGGAAAGTTAACCATACTTGTAGAGTTAGCCACACTGAAGAATATTGAACGTATTGTGTTCAGAGTTTAGGTTTTAAGTCTTTGTTATTTGTTTCTTGTGAGCCACTCTAGTATTGTTTAATAATTGAGGTGGACGTTAGTTGAGTTGTAATTTTTTAATCATCGACAAGCTTTAAAGCAATGATGATTATGTGTCTTTGAAGTGTGTCTTCAAGTCTTTTGTTATAGTTATTATCACTGTGTGTGATTGAGGGGGAGTGAGAGAGGTTTCTCATATATAAGAGGTTATTAGGTAGAAGTGTCATTGGGTACTGATTAAGTGAGGGGTTGTAAACGGGGAAGTTTAGCTCTAAATTAATACTGCTGATAATGGACTTCATCCATGGCTTGGTAGCCTCCAGACGTAGGTGTGATTGCACCGAACTGAATGAACAATTTGCTTGTGTCATTTTAATTTTTTGTATTTAGTATTTTGTGGTTCTTTGTTCAACATACAGATATTAGTGTCGTGACATCACCTTCGACACCTCATATCTGATACCATAATTTCAAACTCCTTCATATTGTGGCCAGTTTTCCTAATGTGGAAGGTTAAAGAAGCTTTTCGAGTAGATTTTAAAAACATGAAGAATCTTGAACACATCTGGTATGTGGATGGTGTAGTCTTGACATATACCAGCACATGTTGCGATAACATGGGAGCACGACAAGTGAAAAGCTTAAAATTTCCCACAATCACACCACTATTTCTTGATATCAACGCTGAAAGTACCCAATGGTTGACCATAATTCTGATTTATTTGTTTGGCCACCATGAAATAAAATCTCTCACAATCAAATTGCATGACATTATGACTCCTATCTTTACTCACTTCTTCATTCATTTCTTTTTTGTAAGTAATAGTGAAAATTTGTCAAGATGACAATAATTTTGTCCATGCATGGCCTCGTTTACCAAACAGTGATCCCAGGTGATAGTATGTAGACTAAACCAAAGCAGACAATATTGAGTTTATTGCTTCGATAATATTAGTTCCCATGTGCCCCAAACGTTGTCCTCTGTCATTCTTTCTTGCACATTCCTCTTGGGGAATATTGTCTATCCACTCCATAACCCTCCTATTTTCTCTCGGGGAATGTTGTTTATCCACTCCATAGCCTAACTTTGACAATTCACATCCTTCACAACAAACCTTTAACCCGTTGCAAAAAACCTTTAACCCTTTGCAACAAATCTTTAACCATTCACCCTCTAACTTTAACCCTTCACCTTATCAACCCACTAAAGATATTTATTATTCTCTATTCGAACAGAATATGCCTAGTAACCAGACACAACATACACTTCCAACCACCACTAATGCACTCACGAATGAAGAGTTGTTGCGTTTGCATCATATTTTTGTTGACAATATGATTTTTGATACGGAATGTGATCAATCAAATTTGGGTGTCAGTCAATCATATATGGGTGGAAATCCTACACAAGAAGATGAACTTTTTTCATCCGACAATACCGTGTCACCTACAAGGCAACCAATTGAACAATTTGGAAAGGGAAAGCGCCAAAAAAAGTCTAAGAAATGTTACACGGGCATATGTTTAGTACAACAGAAGTAATTTAAACTGCTTAATGTATTTTAGTATTTCGACAATATTAATAAAATGGTTTTTTTCTATCTTTAATTTATTTTTTCTCGTAATTAAGAAAGATAATTGCTTTCTTGAAAAAAAAAGAGAAAAGATAATTGCATTAATTGAATATTAAAAATATCTTATTTATGTTAAAAATCATTAAATTAATAAAAAAGTAATTAATTTATATTATAAAAACTATTAAAAATAAGAAAAAGTCCTTCACCCACTCGTTCATCCATTGGGCAGGAGCATGCAACGAAAAAATGGCATTCAACCACTCGCCCGTGCATTAGGCGAGGCCTTGAAGGGATAAAAGTTTTATCATGTACTCGTCCATCCATTGGGCCAGACAATGATAAAAAGTGTGGCAGATTGGTACATTATTTCCAAAATGTGGCATATTGCTACTTTTTATTCCAAGCAGTGGCATAATAGTGAAAAAATCGAGATCTAAAGGGTAACATATCCAAACTTACTATTTTACTCTTTTATTTTATATTTTTTTATTCTTTATTTATTTATTTTAATCTTTTATATTTTTATTCTAATTGTTTTTAAATTTGGTTTGGGCTCAATCCCGATGAACTGTTATACACACACCTCCGTGTAGGTTTTGAGTGAAACAAATAGCCTTTGAGTTCATGCTACTAGGCCCAACGCCCCCAAACCTGCTGGTTTCCATTTTACAGAGAATTTAACTTGACACCCTACAAATTGAATCTGACACCCCCATTTTTTATTCCTAAATTGGCTATGAACAAAATCTAGGGGTGACAAAAATGAAATTTTCTGTATGAATATTTTGGGGAATTAATTTCAAAAATTCTATTAATTTTTTGAAATTTCCAATGAATCGTATATTTTTTAAAATTTAATAACTTTTGATAAAAGTGTAATGTAAAAACATACAAAATAGGGGTGACATGTATATTTATAAGGGTGTAAGGTAAGTCCTCAATTTTACAATTTTATTGGTTTTTTGGTTGAAACAAGACTAGGAGTCTTTGGGCCCAATCTTAATTCATTTGCACTACTGTTTACTTGCTGACTATACCCCTTGACTCATATTGTTTTTTATTTTATTTTTTACATTTTACTATTTTTCCCACCATTTTTTTTATTATAATGTCATTATAAATCTTGTTTTTTTAGAAGTCATTGTTGAAGTTTCTTTTTTTATTTTATTTATAAAAATGATCCAAAAGATATTAGACTTAGATTTTAATTCAACCTTTAATTGGATTGTTAATTAGGAATAAATGTCATTTCTAATTTTTTAGCATCATTATTGTTTTAATCATTTTTTACCACATTTTTGCATATTATTTTAGCACCAATTTTAGGTTGATTTTTTGTTTGAGGTGTGTAAATTTTTATGCATGTTTGTGTGGATGAATGAATGTATACTTGTATGAATTTAATGTGTGCATGGTTTATGGTTCCATCTCCTATTGGAGTGTAATAGGTTAGTGATCCATTTTCATGGTGGATAAAATGCTCCTCACATCCTATGGATATGTAATAGCGTATGATTTAATTTTCTTTGTTAATTTTTTTTTTTGCATGTTAATAAGCAAGAATAGACAAAACGACAAAAATAATACTTTTTTCCAAAAAAAAGACAAATAAAGTTTGATTCAACGTCAAGTATTTTCTAAATAAAAATCCATTGAACACGACACACGAATGTTTGGTCCAACACCAAGTATTTCATTCCTTTCACCTTTATACAATCAATCAAATCAAAACAAAAATTCAAACACTTGATCCATATGTCAAGTTCATTTGCAAATTGTTTACACAATAAAATTAGAATGGAAAGGGAAGTGATTGGGCGAAGGCCTATTCCTTCCTAAGTGTTTAGATACTGCTATCGAGCTCTCTATTTAGAAGCTTTCCTTCAAAATACTCTAAATAAAACGAGTATAGTTCTTCTTTGTTGAATTAAAAAGGATATTACTAGGTGCATACTTCTTCTCTTATGAGTGCTAAGATGTTTGCTTTAGAGTTCATTGGATGAACACTTGTCTTCAATAGAGATATGTGACTATACTTTTCACACCTCTTTCATAACAAAAAAAATGGATTAAAAAGGAAGTGATTGGGCACAAATCTCTTCCTTCCCTAAGAACTTGCATACTGCTTTAGAGCTCACTGTCCAAGGGCTTGTCTCCGTATTAAATTAACTCTAACCAATCAAACATTATTTTTCGCCTTAGGGCATGCAAAAACTCTTTAAAAAGGACATGTTATTTTTGTTCTATCGCAATAAAAACATACACTTAAGTCTCTCATGCACGAGAATACATGTTATGTTTAACTTCTAGAATGAAATCCAAGTGCATCTATTCTACCGCAATACACACAAACACTTAAGCCTACCATTCACGAGCATACAAGAAACATTTAACTGCTAGAACGGGAATACACAAGCACAAGATTCTAAAATCTTGGCGAGCACACTAATTTAACACTTATTTTTCCCTAATTAAATTCATAAAATATAGTAATAATCGCAAGGAAATCTAAACAACACCCTTAGACGCAAAACAAGCAAAACAATTCCCGTTGAGTACATTAGATGTGAGGGTGTTAATATCTCCCGCTTGCATAATTGACTCCCGAACCTAAATTTGGTTGCGAGACCATTTTCTTTCTCTTTTAAGGGTTTTATTGATATTTTTCCTTTCATTTGAAATAAATAAATTTCTATGGTGACTCTGCATATTTTTGTGGTACAACATATGAATCACATTGTTTTCCTATTTATTGTTTTGTCAAGCTTGTGTCAGTATTGGGTTTCAATCATGATAAACTCGGTGAAGTGGAAAAGTATGATGTTGAGTTCTAAGAACAATTTTGTGTCCTGGAAGTTAGAGAGTCTATGGAGTGTAAGGAGGATAAGTCTACGATTGGTGTTTATTTATATAAATGTGTTTTATTTATACCATTACTAGTTATCTCTTATTTATTCTCCTTTTAAACCTTGAAGTTTTATGCAGATAATGTGGCTCATATGCCAATGATAGGAAATAAAGGTTCGATGGAAAAGGCGGAGGCAAAGAGATGAGAGGTTGAGGTTGTTACTCAAAAAATGTCTCTTCTGGTTTGCTGATTCATATTTACAAAAAAAAGGAAACTAATGGATGAGAGATATGAAATTTAGGTTGCGCATATCTTTGTTATTAGACCTTCACTGATGCACAACATGTCTTCCATTAGGGCTAAAAATGTAAGGCTAACTAATGGAAGGTTCAACTAACTTTGAGGCGGCCGCCTCCATACACTTGAAGAAAGGAGTTTCCTTGGGTGAAGATTAGACCGACTCTTCTCATGGAGCAACTTCTATGGTGTCTCTTGGAAACCAATATGTTCCCTCCTTATTGGGAAAAAGCTTTGAAAACATTGGATTCATATATAATCACGTAGTTGCGGCCAATGACCAAGAGAGGGCTATAAAAATGGGTTCGAGGCAGCTCTTTCGTAGAATGGGAACTTATATGTTGAGGGGGTCCTTTTGGAAACAAATATTTCTTAAGAGTATGATCTGTTGGAGAAGAATTTAGAAAAATGGAAGGTCAGTCTTAGAAAGATAAAGGATAACTTTGATCTCAACAAGGCATTATTATATTATGTGGATCTAGATGCTTGTGGGAATAACCGTTAGTTGGTTTTGATGATAAAAATTTATGAAACACCTTTGACGATAACAACTCCGTAAGTCAATACTACAACAAAAAATTCATTTTACCTTCGTTGAAAAATAGGTCTTACCTCAGTTTCTTAGGCGAGATAACGAAGGGCTTCATGAAAAGTCTTGGGGTCTTACCTCATTTTTAAAACAAGCGACGAGTAATGTGTAAAGTTCATGGATTTGATCCCTATGAATATCCTTTTTGGAATTCTAAAATAATGAAAACACATTTCCCCCCAGTTTTGACTTTTAACCAACATGTATAATACTTTTTCACCTCGGTGTAGACATAAAATCGATGTGTAAAATATAATTGAGTTTATTAAATCTAATGTGGATTTCTTATTTTACTAAACCCTAACTGAACATATAGAATTTTAAAATTTACTAGGAAAATAATTATATGAACAATTGTGTTATATTTGAAGAACAACTTACACTAATCAATGGTTTTAAAATATCATGTAACTCTTCATTCGTCTCACGTTTTTTCATTGTTAAAATCTCTACATTATTTCAAGTACTTCCTTTTATACTAATTCATTCTTGAAAGTATGAAATTTGATGTTTTGAAAAATGAACCAATATGGAAGAAAGTTGAACAAAATCTAGAAGTATGAGAGAGATTTTAACCATAAAAGAGCATGACATAAATTATGAGTTGCAGAATGCTAGAAAATCATTAATCAGTGTAAGATGCTTCTAATACAACATAGTTTTTCATATGATTATTTCTAAAATCAATTTAATAGGTTATATGTTCAAAGAGGGGTTAGTAAAACAAATAATCGACATTAGATATAATAAACTCAACTCGATAGAACAAGATGAAAACTGCACAAAATAATCACAAAAAATAAAATAAACGAGGTATCAATAATAATCTAAAACTAAAACTAAAACTAAATAGCAACAACTAAACTACATCATATAGTTTAGTTATTGTACTTTTAGATTAAAAATAAAATATCTAGGAAGACGCCACTGTTAATGGAATAAAAGCATAATTTGAATCTACTGGGATTCAAAGCCTGTACAGTAGAATAGTTTACCACTCGGTTTTCATAAAATACCGGCAAAATAGATTGTATTTTAAAATAATGATAATAATAAAAATAATAATAATATGGCACGTCAAGGGCTCATACCTCTGATTTTTTATATGTGATGTGAAATTGTTGTCATGAAAAGTAGTTTTCTAGTAGTCCAAATGCATTTTGGATGTTGAGAGTTCTCTGTGATAGAGGAATTAATTTCAATAGTCAAGAAAAGATTTTGATGATGGCTCCCAATCAAGAAGATATCACGAACCTCGTCAACTAGAAAATTCATGTTCTAATTGAAGTGTAAGTCATTGTTGTAACAAGCAAGATAACTTGAAGATTTGAAGTTGTTCAAGTGTGAAAAATAGCCATATATTTCATTTAGCATCTTAGAGTGATCGGTTAAAATGTAAAAGGAAATAGTAGGTCTTGAAGAACCGAGACAATCACACACACAAAAGTTTTTAAGACCCTTTTTGATTTTGTAAAACTTGTGAAAATCTATCAAGGTTTGTATGGAATTTATTAAGAAGAGTTTCTAATAAAATGGGAAAGATTTCACACTGCCTAATTGATTAAGGACTTGGTGTGATCGACTAAAGCAAAGTAAATGACCTCTTAATTTATTAGAAAAAATTTAATCAATTAAACCATACAACCATTTTAGGGTTTTCTTTTTTGAATTAGGGTTACGCATTTTGAAAGATCTTAATCGATTACTAGATTTTTTTTTTGTTGATTTCACTTCAATCGAACTTACAAAATTTGACATATGGTTAAAATACTATACATACATCAAGTAACTTTTTCACCAAAATGCCACATTATGTTCAATCAAAGAAACAAAACGAAGCTACACAAAAATCTTTAATGATCGTGAAATGTTTTTGGCAAGACTATATTTCTTCTTATTTTCTTAAATCTCTTGTTTGTCGTACTCGACCAACTCCTTGTCTATAACTTTTACCGTGTAAAATATTTGATCTTAAATCTTAAATCATGTTACAACTTGCTTAAATTCATACAATGTTAGTCATTAAAATGTTTTAAGTACTATGAAAATTGCTAGAAAATGTAGCATGACAAGGTGTCATTAAAGATATTGGACCTTGCATGATAGAGACTCTCAAATAATGGGTGAGATTTTGCAACATATATGGACAAAAATGTTAGAATCACTTTGAACCACGTTCCAGTCTCAAAGTAAACACCATTAAATAAAATATAGACCATGGCCAAAATATGGACACATTTCCTCATGCCTATTAACATACCCACAAATTCTCATAATCCACGTTGAGGGACTTGTCTGCTTCCTTTAGTCTCCATCCAGTGAAGGACTTACCCGCTACTTTAACGGCCATACTCTAAGGGATTTGCCATAAAAGATAGCGCAACACGATGCCGTCCTCAGACAGGGGAATCATTGGCCAAGCAAAGGGCATCTCCAGGAGAGAGGAATGGTTCTAAAACACTTCGTCTATTTTTTGAAAAGAACCTCGTGCCTAAGGGACTGTGTAGTGTCATTTTTGGAAAAGTCATAGGATAGGGCGTTCCTCGCCAAACAAATGGACTGCCTGAGCAAAACTCAATATCGGCGCCCGTGAGGACCTCCCAACGTGGTAACTGGATGAAAGAAACTCCTTGTTGACTATGGAAATATAGTGGGTCAATAGTCCCCCTAAAAAATGGGAACGGTAAAGACCACATTCAAAGAGGACGTAAACCATAGGTCCTAGATAAATCTTATAAATATGTTATTCCTCAAGGGGATAAATGACAACTCTCAAGTGACGCTTATTGAGACATCCTCAAACACCACCCTAAGAGAACTCCGCTTCGAGTAACCCTACAAACACCATTCCAACCGACCGCCTGCGATCTAGTAGTGCCGACCAATAATAGAGCCTTTCACCTCACATAAGTTGGTCCTTTAAATAGCCTAAAAATCAATGCACTAGGCTACTTACCATTGTGAGTTAGCCCACATATAATTCATGTAATATATCTACTAGGGTCTTTAAGTCTTCCTACCCTTGCATGGGAACACATGCACACCTGTACTATTTTTGAACAATACAAATTTGTTTCATGGTTAACATTCTTACGTAATATCTTACATTTTTAATAGAATTTTATGTTATGTATCTAACCTATTTCTTATGTTATATCAGAAATTGAATGCGTACAAAATTATTGAACTTCAAAAGTAATTGGTCTGTAACAAAATTTGAATTTATTCAAAATGATGACGATGAATAAGAATTGTTAAAAATTTATACTTGTCGATTGAAACTAAATCAATATAACCTAAGAAATTTCGAATTAAATATTATGTGTAATTTAATTATTTTGACAGAAACCGAGAGATATGTGACTTTAGTTTTAAAAATATAAAAATGACATATCTGAGAATTGAATCAATGATCATTTAAACTATCCCCTCAATTTATAAGAAACTAGAAGATAAAATGGAGAATTTTCATAACAACATTCGTTACTTCGCATCTATAACCGAAATAAGATCTCTTCAAATTTAAAATAAAATATGTTTTTTAGTAGTAAAAAATATCTGAAACCATTGATAAATAATTGGATAATGATTAGTGTATCCAATATCAAAGTGATAGGTTCTAAGTCTAACAATCCGAATGTGTTATGTGTAGCTCGGAGAGGTGCTAGCATTTTGATGTTTCTAGATGTTTGACTATGACTAATTGGCACAAGAACTCACGAGGGATGACCTTGTGGATGTCATACCACACTTTGTCATTTTGTGTTACTGAGGTGAACAATTCAAAAAGCAACTTTAGACTTCACTATTGAATATTCTAGAGGGTGGACTTTCAAAATGCATGGTCCATGATATTTATGAATTGGACCGATTAGACCCATACTATTATATCCTACTATAGGTTTCAATAAAAATCATTGATGAACCTTCATAAAAAAGAGAGATTGTTGAAAGAAATGTGAGACCCATCAACATTAAATTTGAAGTATATGAAAGATTTTTCCATTCAATTTATCTTGAACTGATAAGAGTTTTTATCCTTTTCAAGACACCAGCCATATAAGCCAAGTATCTTCATGTTAACAAATCACACGTTTTTCATTATTGTTTTAGTTCATTTGACTTCTATTACATATATCTATATATATATATATATATATATATATATATATATATATATATATATATATATATATATATATATATACGATTTCATCTACTAAAAAATAGAAAAATATATGTATTAAAATCTAATTTATATTTGGTCTATAATAATAAAATTTATTAATACAATCAATATCAATATTAAATTTGATCTATAATAAAAAATTATTGATATCAATTTCTATATGAGGAGATACAATTGTTTTTTTGTTTTAATTTACTTGATATGCATTAATTGTATAATATATTTCTAATAATATGATTAAATTGAATTATTATTAATATATCCTTTTTAGCCAAATATAATATACAATTTTTTTATCAAATCCTATTATCTATTAAAAAAAAGCAAGTCAAATTTATTTTATCCATAAAAATTGTATAAAATTTTTATTCCAAAATGACTTTACTGTCGAAATTTGAAATCTTAGCATCGCTTGAGTCAATAAATATATTAAATTATTACCAATATAACTATAAAAAATATAATATAAAATAATATAAATATTTTCTTTTCATAATTCTAATATTTCACTAAAAAATTTTGTTTAATAAAAAAATCATTAATTTATATAATTAAAAATTATATAAATTCTTCCATTATTAATTCTTCATCAGATTTAAATTTTAAATATATCGATTATTATTATTCACTTTTAATATTGTTTTTTAGTCTCATTTTTGTTTTGCTTTATCATACAATTTTCTTAAGAGAAGTAAGAAAAATATTAACACACCCATTAACACAAAAATATAATCATTTGGTCTCACTTAGCAAGTCTAAGTGATAACAAAAATATAAACCTCACAATTATAATAAACAAAATAGAAAAGTTCAATTCAAAATTTAGGATTCAATAATAAATAAATAAATATGCTCGTCAGTCATGGTTTGAGATCTTACCCAAGTAGAAACTAGAACAAAGCTTATGTAACAGTCATCTGATAGTAAAATTAAGAAAGATAGAATGAAGTCTATGTAACAGTCATCTGATATTAAGATTAAGAAAGGTAAAACAAAACCTATGTAAGTGTCATATGATATTAGAATTAAAAAAATAGAACAAAACCTATGCAAGTGTCATTTGATATTAAAATTAAGAAAGATACAAATTTTTTTCTAATAATTAATTCTAATAGGATTTTTTCTTAATAATTAAAATTTTAATTAAATAGTAAAATATAAATTATATTTTAATTCTAATAAATTTGAGATATTTAACTTATGAATTCACGTGAATTTGTAAGTTAACTTACGAATTCATCTTATTTTTTTAAAAATAAGGTGAGTTCACTTATTTTTTAAAATTCGTGGATTATTTCGTAAGTTAACCTAAGAATTCATCTTATTTGGAAAATTCGTAAGTTAACTTACAAAGTTGGAGGTATTTTTGGTATTTCACCAGGAGTGAAGAAGAACCCCACTAAATAGAGAAAGAAATTTCCTAAATGTAATTAAAGATTTCAAATTTCTGAGATATCCATAAATTAAAAATGGATCTCCGTGAATAGTTAGAATTGGTCCATAAAAATTAAACTCCACATAAGCATATATTGAAATCATTGTAAAAACAGAATTATTGATTTTCTATCAAGATTCGCTGCATTCACACAATTTAGAGCAATGTTTTAAATATTGGACCAAAAATCAAATTGATAAAACTTTTTATTTAAGGTTTAATTGGTTCAACCGATTAAATTTATGATCAAACCGTTTATTAAATAAATTAATAATATAAAACTAAATTTCATAAATATATCATATCATACACAATCATATATTTGAAACTTAATAAAATAAATATTTTCAAAAATCATTACAAACTTAACGGAACAATATTAGTCATACACATAATAACACAACATAATGTTATATTTAATTTCAACTTTCATTTAAGAACAATTTGAACAAATTCAAATATCACAATAAGATAAGTTAAACGAGTTCAAATCAAAATTAAAATAAAAATAACATAATATCTAAAATAAAATTCAAATAAATTAAAACAAATAGAGTTACCAAAAATAAACAATATAATATATTATTTAAATCAACAATAATAAACAAATGTGAGTTGAAGGGTGACAAATAAGTCATAATTAGACGAGGAAAAAATTTCTCTAGTCCTTAATATAAAATAAAGTTAATTTTTTAAGTTCATTGAAAAATTAATGTATTTTTATTATATATAGTTCAAATATATTAATTCTTTAATAATTTAAAAGGTTAACTTTGACAACATATCTATCTTTTAAAGAGACGACAATGGAGCGTAAATGAAAATAACACTTTATCAAAGTAATTCAATTTAAAAATTTGTATGATTATAGAAAAATCAATAAATTAGTTTTTATGAATGATGGATGTTTTAAATTTTGACATATTGAACTTTAAAAAAAGAATTAGAAGTGAAAAATTTAATGCTATTTTTAATCAGACAATTTTATAAAACCGATTCCAAGTTATTAGTTTAAACAATTTTGGATGGTTCAATACTTCAATTTGATTTTCTCGATTTTACTACAATTTTAAACCACTAACGATTTTAAAAAATTGACCTAATTAGATTCTTCTTCGATTTTCGATTGAACCAGCCCATTCAATCCGATTTTTAAAATAAAAGACAAAAATACGGTGTAGACACAAGACAAATATACGGCCTACATTCCCTTCTACGAAACCCATGCGTGGCAAATTGTGGATTCCATATTGGGAATATCCACACGTGTTATTACCATCTGAGGAGAAAACCCAGAAAAACAGACACAGAGAAGAATGAAGAGTTTTCGATGGAGTTTGATCGTCACTCTAACGTTCTTGTCCGTTTCACCGTTTTTGTTTGGGAAGGGTAATGGACCAGTACATGTCCAAGCCTCTAATTCAGTTTCCGCTTTCGTTCAAAACGCAATCTACTCCAACAGAATCACCATCTTCTCCAAATCCTATTGTCCGTACGTGTCGATTCATTTCCAATCATTATCACGTTTCAATACCAGTTAGGGTTTAATTCGATTTTCGCTATTATGGTAGGTATTGCTTACGCTCTAAGCGTTTGTTTGCTGAACTGAATGAGAAGCCTTTTGTGGTTGAACTGGATTTGCGAGGTATTTGTAAACTGCAACTGTGTCCTATTTTCTTTATTGCGTTAAATTGTTGGTATTCATTTTTTTGTTGTTTATGTTGTTGTGTAGATGATGGGTATGAAATTCAGGGTGTTCTTCTGGATTTGATTGGTAGAAGGACTGTTCCACAAGTATTTGTCTATGGCAAGCATATTGGTGGATCAGATGGTTAGTTTTTGCTTCTTAACTTAGCTATGTTTATGTTTGTTAGGTATTAATTGGAAAAATTCATACTATATTTTAGGAATGCGCGGTTTTTAAGTTTCCTATTTGAGTAATGATATTGCCTAAGATTAAAGGTTTCTCCATCTGTTCTTACGAAGTTTTGTTGTTTTTGCAAAAAAGATCTCAGTGCTGCAGTCCAGAGTGGTGAATTGCAGAAACTTCTCAAAGCAAGTTAATTATATACTAGAGAGAGTGGAGCACTACGTGGAACACGCATTTTCATGGACAATGAAGGTTTCAAGCTTCTAGTGGACGAATACTTTTTTTCATGTTTTTTATAAATGTTTTTTTTTTGGGTATTTACTAGGTGATAAACATGTAGTTACAGCTTGACGTGGTTCTCTTTGAATCTACAAGATTTCATGTTATCATTTTGTTCTATAGGATATTATGATCATGAATGCTTGAGCTCTAGTTATTGGAATTGATTTCGTTCACGTCATTATTAATTATAAAATTGCGCATTTCAATGTTCTAAGTCTTGATCCTGGAAATATTTTTAAAAGATGTCAGCTTCTGTTATGAATCTTGACTATGAGTTCAGCAATATTTCAATTGTTGTTTCGTTGAATCGATCTCAAATTATGGCTTGATGACATCAAAAAGGGGTAATTTATGAGCCTACAAAGAAACCAATATCAAATTGTCTTGTATTATAAACAAAAAATAGAATAGTTCTGTTTTGAACTATCTAATAACTTAGGAATTTAATAGTGTTTAACGTAATCATATATAACAGAATAACAAGAGATGTTATATGAACAACTAAAATCTAAATCTGCATGTAAGTGTTCCCTTATGACAACATCTCTATTGTGTGAGATTTAAATCTGCCACGGGACAATAAAACTGAAAACTGAGATATACATGTGTAATGAAAAAAATAAAACTGATAAATGTTGTGGCATAGAAGGTAGATGACATGAGAGGCCGAATGTATGTTACTGCCTCTTCTAAGACAAATGTTGTATCCATTATCAGGAAGAAGCTATGGTAATAGGCCTCCAAGTTCCTTTCCTTGCAGAGAGCAAACTTTCTTGTTCTTTGGAGTAGATTATTTCCCAATGTAGAGATTTTAACAAAGTCTCCACTTCGCTGATGATGATAGGTTCGTCACGAACAACCAATGTTCCTCCGGGTCTCATTATTCTATCAACCTCTGCAATAACAGGAACGAGTTTGCACCTGGAGAGCCAAAACAGCAGAACTGAA
The DNA here is from genome assembly GCA_021764765.1 of Vicia sativa. Lineage (NCBI taxonomy): Eukaryota > Viridiplantae > Streptophyta > Magnoliopsida > Fabales > Fabaceae > Vicia > Vicia sativa. Next base: position 103,596,767 of record CM038792.1, read on the forward strand.
TCAATATGATAAAACAACAGAACTGAATCAATATGATGCAGAATTTTTCTAAAATGGTTTTGAAAAGGGTACTTCCACACATACCTCTCTTTTAACTTGGAGAAAAGTTTATCTGCGTGAAGTAGATCGTAAGATCGTGGATACGTGCTGAATGATTCGCACCAGTCATGGTATATCCCGAAAAGACCCCTCTCATAGATTATTGGTAGTGTGTCTGGAGCATCTATGTTCACTATATTGAACACCCATATTGGAAGTTCCTTCAATGCTGCTGCAAATCTGCACCCACATTAATATAAGTTAAGACTAACTTTCACATAGTATCAAATTAAACATGTTTAGAAGTTTTACTCCAGGTTGAATCAGTACCCTCCATAGACAGCTCTCATGTCCATAACATTTCTAACTTTAGCCCAAGTTACACCAATGTTGGTCAACTCATCCATCACGTTCTTCCAACGTTCAGTGTCTTCTACAAAATCTTTAGAAGCTGGTTTTCCATAGATCCCCATCTGTGAGTTGTTTAACCAATATGGGGCTTTTAGCAACCGTTGAGGCCAAACTTCAGGCCATTTGGCTCCTCTCTCAGCTTTATTTGTGGGCACCTTATGCATGCATGCCTGCAGAGGTACATACCTGTAACAAAATAGTATATTTTGTTAGCACTGTTCTGTATATTACAGATCAAATCAACTATATTTTTGCCAATGTAGCAATAGTAGAGGTGTTTACCAGGCAGCATTTGGATCATCATCATCCTTGCATAGCGGAGGTTCATTTTTCTCTCTTTGCTCGTAACATTCGTTGGACATGGGTTTGCGGTAAATGGCGGCACCAACTTTGTTTAGTATATCCTTGTTGATAGTTACAAGCTCCCAACACATGGCCTTAGTTAGTGCAGTCATTTCTAGAAGAAAACACAAATTGTTTAGTTATTATCTTCTGAATAACATATAGGGATATGATATGATATGATATGATATGTAACCCTACCCTTCCATATCTCAACATCTTCCTCAAGCTTTTGGTATACAGGAGTAGCAGACCAAGCAAAATAGCCTCCTGGCCGCAAAACTCGATTCAATTCCAAAAGCAGCTTGCCACCTAAAAACAAAGTTTCATCTTCCTCATTAACCATATTCGACCAAATGAAAAATCTAAGCTCAAGATAAGCATTAGTGGAACCAACCTTCTACATGCCAAGGTACACGACATCGCGCACAATGAACGAGATCAAAAACACCGTTAGGGAATGGCAGCCTTTGAGAACCCATGACAGCAGATATGGCAGGAATGCCTCTCTCGAGTGCAAATTGAACTTGTGCTTCATGTTCGTCTTTTGGGGCTAAAGACATTGCAATAACATCTCTTTCGAATAGGAAACCGCCAAAACTTCCAACCCCGCAGCCAACATCCAAAATCACCCTGGTGTGCTTTCCCCATGCAATACCAGCTTCAGCCTGCAAGATTAGAAGTTATGACTAGTTTTAGATAAAGATTATGTTGATAACCTTTTTTCTCCTATCATTCATTAGTTTAGAAAATATAAGTTGCAACTACCTGTTGGAGAAAATCAATGTAGTGTAAAGCTCCATGAATGAATTGTGTGCCACCTCCTGGGAATGTCAAGTATTCACCTGTCATCTTCACCCAATTTTGATGTCCCTTTACCGCGGCCAGCATCACGTGTGGTACGTTGTGGTACCATATCTATTTTCATACGAAATAACAATGTTTTCAATTTTAAAGATAACATAATCAAATTCTCGATATCATGATTAGATGTGCATTTGAATCAAAATTACCTTATCTCTGCTGTTGGGCCATCTGATGGGTGTTTTATAACCTTCAGGAAGTGGCACCAGACAAGTAGGTGCGTCCTGAGGACAATGTCTTTCCCTATGTTCAAAGTGTTTTGTCGAATGTAACATTTTAATGGCTTTTTCATTGTCCAAACAAGGGATATAATCAGCACCTGAAGTAACATTGCACAGACTCCACTTGTAGTCCTGCTGTTTCTCTTCACTTCCTCCTGATTCATCGCCTTTCTGTCTCTTTTTTTCGTTTTGGGATTGATCTACTTGCGTTGTCCACGTCTTTGACTTTCCTCCTTTCTTTGCTTTTGGCTTCACTGTTTCCCCGCCTTCCCTTTGCTTTCCATTACTTTTCTCCGATTCTACCTTAGAGCTTTGAGAGATCTGTTTCTCTTCACTCTCGCCTTTGTCTTCTCTTAATTGTTCTTTATTTGCTTCATCTTCATCGTTCTTAGACCCTTGTGTGTCCAAACTTTGTTGTCCCGTGCTTTGTTCTTGAGTTTCCGTTGTAATCGCGTCGTTAGATTCTGTAACATCTTGAGGCTTGATATTCTCTTCTTCCTCCTTTTTGTTTTCTTCAGCGGCTTCAATGCTACTTTGCCGAACTTTCTCAGACTCAGAAACTTTCTCATCTAAATTAGATTCTTGTATTGCAGACACTTGTTCCTTTTGCATTATCGAGCTTTCCTCCGATATCTGAGAATCAGTAACAGCACTTTGTTGTTTGTTTTGATCATTGTTTATGCTTTTATCATCAGATTTAATGGCATCCTCAGGTAGATGACCCGGATTATCTCCATAAACAGCCGTAGTAGTCTCCTTTTGCTCTTCAGTTTTGGGGACAACGACAGGGGTGGTTTCTACCGTTTCTTCAGTGCTTTTGGCTGTGATGGTTTCATCAGAGGTAGACAAATCATTGTTTCTGGTTCCGGATGTATCAACGGCTGTTCGTGTGGTGGTGGCAGTGCTCTCTTCTTCTGGCTCAGGTGAAAGCCTAGAGTTGGAGTTTAGCATCCATACACCAAAAACACATAATGCTATAAATCCTAATGTTACCAAGGTTGATACGTATGATGGTGATGATGATCTCCTACTGTTTCGTGTCTTAAACAGTGCCATAAGAGTTTGTATTCAGAGACAAATTATAATGTTACAAAAATATTGACACGATGTTGATGTAAGTGAGACTGCATAAGGGATACAGAAAGTGTTTGTTTGGCATGTGTTTGTGTGAGAGGTTTGTGGAGGGAGATGCGGAGAGAAGATGGTAAGAAAAGTTGAAAAATATTCCCAAGTTAGAATTTGGAAAGCCTTGATGATCCAAAATAGTAGGAGTAGGAACTCTGTTATTAGACAATAAGAAGAATAATAATAAGGTTTCTATGTTGGGGACTTTGACAAAACCAAGAAATTACGTGAGACTTTGTCTCTTTTTCTTACTCCACCTTTGATTTAGGAGTGATGATTTTTAGCTAGAGAAGAAAAGTAATTATATATGCTAATGATAATTTTTATTCTTAGGGTGATTTAATAAATATTGATTGGATAGAAATAGAAATAATTATGTATTTTATACTAAATTGACACTAATCATATCATCATTTTATCATTAAAAATAGAGAGAGGATTATGAAGTACTCCCTCTGTTTTATAATAAGTTGCATTTTTTCATTTTTTAAAATAAATGTCTCTTTAGAAATATCAACAATATTTTTTTTCCTACTATTGTATCCTTAGTTATTAGCTGTCTCGTTTTTCAACTACTCTATTAAATATAATAAATAAGAGTATTTTAGTAAATAATATTAATTTTATTATTAAAATCAAAACATCTAATCATTTTTTTAAAAACCGTGCGAAACTTAAAAGAGACAATTATTATGAGATTATTGTTAATGATGATAATTAATGGCGGTCAATTAGACTAATTTTGATTCACTAATATTAATGAGTTAGACCAATTTTCTTAATATAGTCCTTTTTTTTTCATAATTTATATAGTCATTCACTAAATATTGTAAGAAATCTTTTTTGATTTGCTATCTTTTAAAAACTAATCATAATTCGTAATCGACAGAAATTGATTTTATGAATGCTATTATTTATTAAATAATCAGTAGAAAAATATATATTCAAAAATTAAAATTATATATTCATTTAAAAATAGTTCCTACTAATATAATTATAGATATATAGCTGCGTTGTGTTTTAAAAATAGGAATTAATATTATACATTATTAAAAAAATATTAATATAATCATATATTAACCTACAAAATATAAATATAATTAAATATTAACAATATAAGTGGACGTTAATTATTCAATGAGAAATAAATTTAAAAAAATATTTTCATTCATTGTCATTATTTTACAGAAAAATTAATTAAATTAATTAAATATTAACATTTATGAGTAAGATATATCATTATACAAATTGCTTTTTTCTAAAAAAAACTAAATATATATAAAATTTTAATTAAGAGTTTAATGGTAATTCATTGTCAATGTAAAAAATATTACACAAAATTAAATCAGAATGTTTTTAAAGTGTCTAATTATGAAAATATTTTAAAATTTAAAGTGTTACTTGACACTTTACATAATTATATTAAATTAATATATAAATATTTAGATACAACGAAATTAATATTGGACATGAAGATGAGAACACAAATCCAGAAATAAGGACTAGAACAAAAAAAGGTTATAGGGACTAAAACAAAAAATGTGCCAATTTACAGGGATGAAAAGATTATTTAATCTGAAGTTATTGGCTTGTGTTCTTATCTTCGTCCTAAACCTTTTTTTTAAACCCAAATTTTTTTCAATCCAGAATTATTCATTGTTTTTCCTTTTCTTTTTGATGTTCAAATTGTTTGTTTAAATGACAATTATCACAAGTGCTTTTATTTTTGCTTAAAATGATTTACCACACTTCTATCAAGATTAAAGTTTACCATTGTACAACACAAATTCACCACCATATTAGATGATGAAGCTTGTAACTCCATATCCTATCGTAGGATATCCACGAAACTCAGTTCGAATGCCCACAACTTCACTCTAAGCCCTTCGAGGCGGTTTCTAAGCTCTCTTTACTTTTTTTGTTGCTTTTTATTTTTATTTTTGCTTTCCATCTTAAGTAATTAATTAATTTAATTAGTAATTAGGTTAATTAATTAGGTTAATTAGATAATTTCACAAATAACTTTTTCCATGCTTTTTTAATTAACTTAATTAGTCTAATTTAAGTTAATATTCATTAATTCTTTTTTCTTAATTAAATTAAAATCAATTAGAATTAGGTTTCTCACATACACTCTAAATTTTAAAACACCAAAAATATTAGGACGTAGCTTCTCTCCTGCTATTTATTTTTTCTTGCATTTTTTTTTAAATTCTAGAAAGGACGTATAGGTTGCAAGTTTTTATCATGTAATAGCGTAGATTTTATTTTCCGCATTTACTTTCCGCACCTCCTATTATGTATTTGCCCCAAAGCCATGTAACAGCGTATGACCTTTACATTTCTGCAATTTACGTTCTGCACCTATTAAACTGCTAGTACCTAGGCGTGTATGGCAAGATAAAAAATCAACATAGATCACTAATCACAAGATAAATATCTGAAAACAATACACTCTTTTCACACATGCACCTCCTTTAGCGTATCCTCTCTCGTTGCCTTATGAAAATGGTCAAGTCCCTCGAACGTGGGGTATTTTAGCACGGTTGCCTACAAAATATCATCATAGTCCCTTCGACTTAAAAGATCATAGTCCTTCGATGTTGCCTACGAATACATGATCTCGTCCCTCAGTTGTTGCCTACGAAAAATGATGATCGTCCCTACGAATGTGCTAGGATATCCCTACAAGTTGCTTTCTATGACCATCAGATTGTCCCTTCGAATGTCCCTCTTACATCCAACGAATAAGGTTACCTATCAACCAATGGTATGGATAGCCTTATTCTAAAGGAAAGCAAAATAACACGGAAACGACCGTTCTGAGTGGGTAAAAATAAGTCTCTTTTGCTTGCTCAATCAAAACATTTTTCACACCTCACACTTTCAAAAATCTTCTTTTCAAAACACTTTGTATACATTCCAGCGTGGATCATTACAAAGTTTCTTTTCCAAAACAAAGCATTTCCAAACACTTCGTATACATTCCAGCGTGAATCATTACGAAGTCAAAGCGAAATAACTCTTTTCAAAAACATCTTTTCAAACACACAAAAAAAGCAATTAAAGTGAGCTAAGCAATTAAGAGCCCGTAGATAACTATGGATGGAAAGGGTGCTAACACCTTCCCTTTTCATAACCACTTCCCTTACTCAAAATCTAACGAAGGTCTTTTCCTGTTCTTTTTGCCTTTCCTTAATTGGATAAAAGAAAAGTCGGTGGCGACTCTTGCTATCCGCAACATTTGCGATCAAACGCAAAACAAACAAGTCAGTTCTCCCACCGTGTTACAGAACTGGAGACTCTGCTGTCAGTTATATTTTCTCCACGATCATATTTTCTTACAAACGAAAGTTACAAAAGAAACTATAAATACAAGTCCAAGTTACAGAGGAAGGGTCGACATTCTTACCGAACAATCGTTCTTTCTTTATTCGCAATTTTATTTTCTTTTCAGTTTTGTAATATTATTTTATTTTCCATTTCCGTTTTCGATTTTCTTTTAGTTCTAAGTTGTTATAATTTTCTCACGACAATTTCTACACCAGAAATTGTTGTGTATTTTTCACTGATCTAACCTTACGTTCGATCTAGTGCTTTTTATTCCTTGTCGTATTTTTCTTTCAATTCGAGAAGTCTCCGAGCAGATACAGCCGACTTGTGGTGGAATGTTCGTTTATTTCGAAGAACAAGATTATTCCAGTACTCTTATTTTTAGGTTTTTAATATAATTATTTATTTTATTTAAAATACTGTGCCTGATATTTATTTATTTGATTATGGAGATGTTTAAATATATTGAACCTTATTATTTATGCATGCCTGAATTAATAAATATGTCCGTCTAAACCGTGTAGGTATCGGTATGTAATAGTAGTAAGAGTAGGAATTAATTTGTTCCCAGGCTAAAATATTAATTAACTTAATTTCTGGTTATGACTTTTTGTAATTAAAATCAATCTTTTTGTTACGAAAGTAAGAAAAGTAGAATAGGTTAGGATCGAGACCACGAAAGTGTGAGGTTTTAATCGGATAGCTAAAGTTAGGCATTCGATTTAAATACAGCGAGAGCGCTTTAAAACGAATTAGATTTTATTAAGTTTTTAAAGAATATTTTCTAAACACTTATGGGCTAGCGAGAGCAGGCATAGGGCTTTAGGAGTATAATCCGAGATAAGACCACAAAAGTGTGAGTTGAGGGTTTTTAAACTGATAATCTCTACAGAACAATTAAGTTAACCATCTTTATACGCTTAAGTTCGATTTAATCCGCTTAGGTTCACTGTATTACGTACCGATATCCGTTTAATTTATATTTTTCCTTAACCATTATCTAAAAGAATTATTCGCCTTAGCTATATACAATAACTTAGGATAACAATAGATTGATTTATAGTCTCTGTGGGTTCGATATCTTTTAAAACTACGCGATAGGATTGTGCACTTGCAGTCTCCCGATTAATAGACGATAAACTCGCGATCACATACTAGATAACGTTGCCTCTTTCGTTATCTGGGTTGCATGATTAATTCCACGTGTCTCTACTTCGGAAGTTCATACCAGATTCATTTCATCCTATCCTTTCGGATACGATCGAAATAGAACCAGACCTTTCTTTCCAACCGTAGCCTAGTTTTATTGTGGAGTATGCCAATAGATCTTTGAGAAACAAGGAGATGCCTGTTGTGAAGGTGTTGTGGGAAGAGTCACGTCTTGATGAAGCAATATGAGAGCTCAAATCTAAGATGCGAGAATTTTATCCTCATCTGTTATGGCAAATTTTCGAATTTGAGGATGAATTCTATTTAGGGGGGAATGTAATACCCGGTATAATTATTCCATAATGACTACAACAAATTATTTAGTGAAAACATTAGAGAGTAATTGGTACTAATCACATTTTATATGATATGTTGAGAAATAAGAGATTAAATGATGACCAAGGATATTATAGACTTTTCACCCACTTAAATAGACAAGTTAGAGTCTTGTTTGGCATGACCATTCCTTTTGGACTTGCAAATTTTTTTTCCGTGGAGAAAGCGAAGAAGAACACGTGATAAAGGGAGGAAAAATAAGAAAAGCTCCATTTTCAAGCTCAACCTTCATCATCTTACTTGCATGCATCAAGAATCGGCTTCCCCATCATCATCTCCTTCTAATTTTGCAGAATATCTCTCTCTAATCCAGGCGAGTCTCACAGATAGAGACTTGGCGTTTTGTTGGGATTTCATAAATTGGGGGAATTGGGGTTTTGTGTGAGAAAATTATTGCATGTTCAATTCAAGTAATGAACAGAATGTATTATGATTATTTATGTGTTTTAAAATTGTGGATACTTGATTTAGGGTGCAAAACGTGGGATTTGGAACCTCAATTTTGTGTTCCTGTTGTTCTGGTTTTTCTACAATCAACGACTTTTTCTTAGCTAATTCAAGCCCCGTTAGCACGCTTACGCATTTTGAAAAAAAATAAAATCCTAAAGAATTTTCTCTATGCACGTTAGGACCCCTCTTAGCGGGCTCCCCTGGACAAAATTGCATATTTTGCTTTCCCTAAGTGAAGTTCTGTTCCACTTAGGGAACCAGACGCCTCCTTAGTCTTATGTGACTTATAAGATCTGTTGTGAAATGTATAATACCATGCTATGATCACTTATATGATCATGTATAATAATACCATGTTATGATCACTTATATGATCATTTGGTGTTGTTACCATTTATTCTGGTTGAATATTCAGATGTTTTTTAACAGATGAAAGATGACACTTTTGTATGTGTTATTCAAAGTTAAAACTTTATGCGTATGTACATGTTGAGTTATTGTGTATTTGCATTATCCTCCTCAACATGGGAATGATATGGTGTATACTCAATGGATAAGTTGTGACCAATTACATACTCATACACATTTGCATTTGTCCTTCCCCAATGGAAATGATTTGGTGTATAGTCATTGGTGGGAAGGGACAGCCTAGCATAATCATCGCTCTTAATGGGAATGATCTGGTGTATACTCATTGATCAATGTAAGATATACTAATACTTAATAGAAATGATTTGATGTATACTCATCGTGTTACCGGGGAAATTCGAGTACTCGATGGGAATGATCTGATGTATACTCATTGATCAGTGTAAGATATACTAGTACTTAATAGGAATGATCTGATGTATACTTATCGTGTTACCGAGGAAATTCGAGTACTCGATGTGAATGATCTGGTACTCATCATGTTAATGTGAAAGACATTTCCTCGGAAAACATTGGTGGTTGGTTTGGTAGGGTTGTGATTCCATATAGGTAAGGTCACTTTGATTACTCGCCTAGTGATGCCACGTAGGCAATATCATTAGGACCTTGCTAGTGGGTTGGTGCGATCATGGTGGCGTGGTTGCACTAGCGTTGACACAAATGCATAACTGTTTGGCGTGAGCTTGATGTGTAATGGTATATCATAGGTTAGTCAAGGGACTTCCGATGGAGATACTACATGTTTGGTGTATCTTTGTATCGATAATGAGGAAACCCAGATTCATGGTGAATCCATTTTATTGCATGTATCTTGTAGAACCAAGTGAACCCATAGGATATGGAGACTCACTAAGATTTAGTAATGTCACCCCAATCTAATTATAATTTTTCGGTTGTTTGAGACAAGACAAAGGCAAAGGTAGGATGGCTTAACTTTTGACGATGTTTCCTTGCTATGCTTTATCATTTCTTTTGTATCTTTCAACTTATGTATTTTGGGATTATGTATTAGTACATTTTAGGATTGTATCTTTTGAGCCATGATACATTCGACTTTTGTATTTTGTACTGATACTTATCCAAAATTTTGTCTATTAATGTAAGTTAATCTAGTATCCTTACAACATGTGAGAGATTTTCTTAAACATTTCTATATTTATTTGAATATATTATTAAAATAATGATCCTTTATCCGTATTGAATAAAAATATTTATGAATCATTGCCTTCACTAATTATTGTAATAAAAAAACTTAAATTTTAAATCTCTCCAAATTAAATAGTTCTTCCTTAAATTGTGAGGCCTTGAACCCCTTAATAATCAACTTGATTGGTTGCCACCTCAATGAATGCTTGAATATCCTCAAGACCCAAAAATGCGATTAGAAAGTGAACAACATGTCTAATGCAGAAGGGCAAACTTTTGTCCTAACGAAATGAACACAAATTATAATTATGGAATACGTGATTCATCAACCATGACATTAATTCACATAGGCATTGTTTAATCCCATAACATAGCTACCAAGATTGGATACATCCACAAATAAGAGAGAAATTGGTTATAAAAACCTTTTAACAAATTTATTGAATTGGGTTTTAGGGTTGTGCATATTGATCAATTCATTAAAGAGAAAGAAAATAAATGGGATCGTTGAAAAAAAATACCCATATTTAGTAATAATCATATGGAATAAGGAATGTACCGATGATATGAAACTCAATTCCATATAAGGCATAATAATTCGTGACATCTTAAAAGAAAAAAATATACTCATGTTTTTCCTTAAGGCCTAATCACAGGGAAGTACACTGACTCTTCAAAATTAAGGGTGAATAGCATTTGATATAAAAAAGGTTGGTTATATACTTGATTAATTTTCCATAGGTCGGTAAATTTGATTATTATATGATCACAAAATATATTTATATGAGAAGATCAAAAGGGGAGTATTAGAATTAGTCAAAAAATCATTATAATTATTAGAAAATTTACATGTGCTTCATGTTTATAATGCCATTAGCTAAGAAATATACAAGGTTTTAGATTTATCTTATATTTTTATAAATTTATGTTTCATTAGGTCAAAACCCCAAAACGATGTATTTAACACTCTTTGGAATTGTCCAAGAATTCACAGTTGAGAGACAAAGTTCTTTCCTCAAAAGAACGGCTTAAAGAAAATGGAATCACTATTGAGATCTATTATCCAATACCTCAGCTAACTTTTCAATTCAATATCAATAATAGACATACTTGTTACAAAGTTCATTAATAAAATATTTATGACACAATGAAGTTCCCATACTCTAGTAGTAAAATCCGTTTTGGGTTTATATTCAATTTAGCGTTGCACACTTTGCTTCAAAATCACTATTCTATTTTTCCCCTTCAACATATAGATGTTCTACTACATTGAAAAGCACCTGATGATCGTGTCAATGATCGAACATATTTGACATCAAATACTTTAAAATTTTGTTCTTTACTATAATTAGGCTTAGGCACACGTCCTCCTTGTGTTACTGCAAAGGAAGCCCCATTTTCAAATGCATCTCCTTTTGAGTGAAACTCCCATTTGTCTCCACTTGTAAGACCATTGTTTCTCCATGTTACCTACACACATTATATAATTAGCAAAATGTTCAGTAAAAGTGTGTAAGAAACATTTGTAAAAAGGAAAGAATTTTAGTTTATATACATTACTATTTGATCTCAACTTATTAAATTTAACTACCTCTTTACTCCCATCTTTTGGTGCTATGAAGAGGTTAGCTTCACTTTTGAGGCTAGGCCCCATACTTCCACCAATGGCATATTGCATCCAACCCAAGTAAATATTGTTGGCAACATGTGCATATCCATGACGAATCCTACAATTTTATTTTTTATCAATTAAAAATAAATAAATATATATATATATATATATATATATTTATGTGTCTATATTGTTTAACTTCAATTTTTCTTCTATGCAATTATTATCAAGTAACCACCTTACCTTGGCATTCGTTGGTTACAATTAGGTCCAAAATGATTGTACACCACAGTAACCTTCATGTTTAAGTCCCTTACATATCCATCATCATGTCCAAGAAGCATAACCTTATCTTGTTCTCTAAACCAATTATTAGAAATAGTCACATCAGTAGAGCCTCGTGTGACATCAAGAAGACCATCTTCACAATTATAAAGCGTATTGTGATCAATCCAAATTTTTGAAGCGGTGACCAATCTAATTGCATCTCCATCTACTTGGCCCAAAGAAATAACCTTTCCATTTGGCCCCATCACCATCCCTGGAGCTTGAGCTTTGCAATGATGAATTCGAATGCTATGAATGATTATGTTGGTGGCCTAGAAAAATAATATAATTTGTTTTACTAATCATAAAAAAAAATTCATACTTAAAATGCTACAATAAGGGGAGAAATATAGAAAGAAAAAATGTAAATTTCTAATTAAATGTAGAGATATATTTAATTTTTTTACACTAGTTATATTTTGCATGATAGAATTCTCGTAAAGTCTAATTAAATGCATTTGGAGATTACCTTGAATATCATTAAGCATGCATTATTAGCAATATACACGTTGACTCCACGACCATCAATGACGGTGAAACTACTAATGAGAAGAGGTTTCACTAGTCTAATGTTCATATCTTTTTGGAATGTGATCCACACTTTACCTTGGATTATCAAGCTCCATATCTCAACGTTCGTGTTTAGGACTTATGGGGTCATCATTTGAATCAGTGACTTTATAATGGATAAGACCCATACCGGTGTTGTTTATCATCTTTCCAACATAACCAACAGAGCAAGTAGCTAGTTGTTGTCTATCTTGTCTCCATTCAGGATTTAGTTTCCAACATTGATCAATCATGTTGATTTTCAATTCCAATGAATTGGATTGTTTGGCAAAACTATGTATTGGAGTGGAAAATATGGAAATCAAAATGGCTAAAACAAGACGACACATGACAAAACTGGTACTCTTAGATACCATGATATAGTATAAATATTCTTCACAAAATTCAAATGGCGGGAGAAAGAGAAAAACAAAGATATAAGATGATAAAGAAATATTTGTTAGTTTATATCATAGAAGTAGAAGTATTAGGAAATGATTATATATTAAAAATCATGTTAGAGTTTGTTAAATTTGTTTTGAGAAGCCATGGCTAAATGAGTGTCTCGTACTAAAAAAAACTGCTAAATTAACATAAATAAGAAAATTTATTAACTTCTAAATCTTAACCTCATGTTGCCATGTTTATCCAAAATTAGGTAGTAACTATAATCTAAATTTGGAAGTCTAAGATACTGTAACAATATTTTCAAGTACACCAAAAAACAACAAAAAACAACGTTTTCATTGGCTAGCTTTTAGTTCTTAAATTTCAAAAAAATAAATTAAAACTTATTTAATAACTTAAATAATTATATAGTATATGAATGACATAGTGGTAAATATTTGATAAATGACCATTAGATAAATAGAGGAGAGATAAATGTATTCTTCACTCCTTTATTTAATTCTATAATTTATATTGTTGTTTTTGGATTGACTGCATTGTACAAAAAACAAAAAAGTGCACAAGATGTTTTGGGGGAGAAAGGGTACATGTGGGACTAGACGTTTTAATATGTGTGCAATATCTCATTCTTGTGTATTTTTTAATTGTGATTTAATTAAATTTGCTTGTTTCTATCTTTTAATAATGCATTAATTAAATTTGTTGGGCAGATTAAAAAGATCCTATCAAATTAGTTAGAGATTTAAATTTGAATTCAAACAAATTAAATTTTATTTTGGAGACTTTTATGGAAAAAATCAAAAACAAAATCCAACAAAGTCTTCTACAAATTTGGACGAGAGCACTATGCTGACATGTATATTTAGATCATAAGGTATAATAGTTGGTTTGTTTAGTTGAGTTGTAATTCAACATTTATCATTATGACTATTGTATTAATTATTAGAGTTAGTGATTGAGTGAGGTTCTCATATTTAGGAAGTCTTAAATAGAAATACACTAATTAAAAAGAGGGGAATCGAAGATGAGGTTTTTCTTCTAAAACACTTAGTATTACTTCCATTGAAGAGTGAATTTTCTTTATTGGGTTGGAATTCCCCCAAACATTGGCGACGTTACAACGAACTAGGTTTACAATCTTATGTATTCTTTATTGCTTTATGCTTTAAATTATAGTTTATGGTTTTCTGATATACGTTGTCTCAGACATAATATCTAACATTTGTCCGTAGAAAAATTTGTCAGATGTTATAAACCAATTGCACACGTTGTTCTAGACACCGTGTTTAAAATTTGTCCTCATAAGAACGAAATTTCAAATTATAAATAAAATATAGCTAAATCACTATGTTTAGAAATGATAAAAAAAGTTGTTTACTATTGCTAGGGATCAAATCCTAGACCAGTAGTTTAACATATTTAACTCAACTATCACATATAAGTTGAGTTAATCCATCCATCCAAAAAAAATATTAATTTACAATCAACAAACTATTTAATATTGTCATAAAAATTTATTTAAATTAAATTAACTAAAAAAATATAATTATGAATTTGATTTGATTTTAATTTAATTCAAACAAATCAATTTATTTTAAATTTAAATCATTCCTAAAATATTATGTTTTCAAATAATATATTTTAGTATGTAAAAAATTATAAATACATTTTTGGGTCTTTTATATTTAGATATTTTTTGCTATTAGTGTAGTTTTTTTATTTATTTTCTAATGGTTAATTTTTGTAATTTTTTATTTTGTTAAGGTGGCCTTTTTCTCGACTTAATAGACTGGTATTTTTCCTTTATTATTTATTTAGTTTTTACATATTTAGCATCACATTTTTATTCGAATGTTTACCTGATTTTTGTGTATTTCTTTTAAGACAACTTTTGGTTTGATATTCTTTTTATTTCAAAATTTAAAGAATTTCTACCTACTATGCATATGACTGATTGAGAGTTAGTGTAAATCCTATCACCAGAAAATTTAAGAAGTCTTACCCGTGTGGAGTTGCTTTCATTTAGACAAGTGCAGAAAATCGTTTTTATAAATATAAGTTTTAAGTTTGTTGATGTACCCTGTGAACTAAAAATAAAAATATGTGATTTTGTAATTAATTAAAAATTAAAATATTGTAGTCTCTAATATATATTTTTATTTAAAATAGTCCATGAATGTTAAATAGTTTTATTTTAGTTTTTAATTTCAAAATCTACATGTTTCATGTGAATTTTCTTTCAGATTAAAAATCTATTGGTTTGTTGTGAATTTTAACTTTAAAGACTAAAACCAACTTTTTTAACATTCAGGGTAGTACATGTGATCAATTCATTGAAAAGAACGAAAATAAATGGTGATCATACCTGATCAGAAGGATCGTCGATTGCTCAAGTTGCTGCGGTTGGAGAAAGATGGGAGATACCTGCAAGACACTCTGATGCCAAAGTAAGAAAGGGCAAGAAGAGATAGTAAGTAAAGAGAATGAATAGAATATAATACCTGACCCACTCGAATGAGAGGGTATTTATAACCCCTAGCGTTGGGCCAAGGTCCAATTAATAGGTTGCTTAACCAAGCCCACTAAGGGACTGTCAGGGCTACATGTGTAAGGAGTCCAGTACGTGGGCCCCTCCCTGGTTTGCCTCTCCGAGATGCAAGGGAAGGTTGACCCGTTATTCTCGGAGGGCATGACGACGGTAAAGTAACCATTGGCCATGTGGCCCTAACACGCACGTGGGGACTTCCCTAGCTGTTATGGATAGATGGGCCTTCGGGTCCTTATGCCCATTGGATTAGGCCTAAATAGCAGTGGGCCAGATGCTGGGCAAGTCCAGAATAAGATCCCCCCAAGTTATTATTCTCGAAGAGAGCGATGACTTAGTGTCAATTTTCCCGTCCGTCGGGAACCCTGCTGGTGTGGTCTTTCTGTCGAGGAAAAAGGTTTGCCCATAGCGTGGTGCATGGTCGAGTTATACTGCTTGAGCAGATCATTGCAGGCATGAATTTACCTTCGCTTCCAATGGGCATAGCGTAGGTCGGGGAACTAAACGTGAACGAGGTGTCATTGTACGTGGGCTCGTCTATACGTCAGCCTAGGGGTGACACGTGTCGTCATCTAGACCACGCGTCCCATTTGGGGAGGTGTGAGAGGCTCCATAGGGCATGAATCTTCGTATGCCTGGGAAATTTTGGTTATAAAAGGAGGTTAGGGTCTTTATTTTACTTACTCTCCGTCCGTTCCTTCATTTTGAAATTCAAGGTTCTTTGCACGAGGTTCCAAGGATCTTCAAGGTTTTTCCAAAGATTTCTCACAAACTCCATCGTTCAAGTAAGTGCTCCTCAATTTCTTTGTATATTTCTTCATAGATCTGAGACTTTAGAAAAAATATTCATGGAGACGCTTGAGTTTCTAATAAATGTTCTTGCTCTTAGGATGGATACACCGCGAAGATCCATGAACATCGCGGGGATGGTAATGAATCTCTCGGGGAGTTTTATGGAAGTTGCGGGGACATCCATGAATATCTCGAGGAGTTTTATGGAGATCGCGGGGACAACCATGAATCTCTCGGGGACAACCATGAATATCTCAGGGAGGTACATGAAGATTGCGGGGACCATCGTGAATCTATCGAGTAGATGTATGAACATCTCGACGAACGACGGGGGATTTTTGGGGAGACGCTTGAATGTCTCGGGGATGGCTCGAGCCCCTCAGGGAGATTCGTATAGGTCGATGGAGATTATGATCATACCGGGGATTGATAGATTGCACGGGAATGATATTTGTTCCCTTGGATGACTCTTTAGGTAGGTTGGTCAACATCATGAGCTAAAGGTTGAATCATGGGCAATCTCGTGTGGCGTTTGTTACGCCGAGCATCTCGCCTTTAACTTGACTAGCGGTGGAATGGTGGATTTGATTATGTCAAATTCACTTGTTCTTCGTTGCTTTTCAAGTACTATGGCCCAACCAATCAATGAGACAATGAGAAGGCCGAGCACTCAACGACTTATTCGTCGTGTCGTGGATCCCTCGTGGGTCGTGAACGAACCGCGAAATATCAAGTCTGAGTTTTCCGCTGACTCTTCCTCAACTTTAAATGTGATCGAGGACTTGGACAAGGGAATATATCCCTCATGGTCCATCCAAATCCTTGACAAAACGAGGAGTATCTGTTCCGCCTACGCGAGGACTCACTTTCCTATGTATGAATTTTCTTTTCGGGAAGCGGGGATGCACATGCCCTTTACAAGTTTCTAGACCGGAGTGTTTACGTGGTTAGATCTGGCCCCTTCCCAACTTCATCCGAATGCGCTGGCCTTCATGCGTGTTCGAACTTGTGTCATTACCTTGATATCGGGCCACTTCGCTCTTCTTAATCTTTCACCTCCAATGACAGACGGTCAACGACCTCCAAGCTTGGGTGGCATTCAAGCAGTCAGGGAAGTTGTTTTGCCCCTATCTCGATTCTACCTGTGATTTTAAAGGGAGGTTATACATTGTGAAGCCTCTCACTAGGGAAGCCGAAGACACGCTGTACACTCGGTCCGTGGAAGTTGACGATCAAGGCGACCGGGTCGAGCGGCTGACCGCGTGGTTTCTGCTGGAGTGGGAGAGGAAACATTACCCCGACTATTTGTGTGGAGATGGAGGGCAATATCCTCTTGGATGCCCATGGGGAGATTGAAATGGTCAGTCGATTAATAAACACAAAAGCCCTTCTCGATTACCCATCGGACAGGGATGCTTTGGCACTTCTAGGTAACTTCTTTGCAGGTCCCCGCGAGGTTTTATTTTACTGATGTTTGTCTAACCTTGCTTGTTATTGATTTTGCATCCCGGAGGGCTTCTCTCGAGGAACAAATGTTAAAGCTGAAGGCCGCCTGAGGTCCTGCTAAAGATTGTGTTGCTGAATTGCATGAGTAAGCGAGAAGACGACCAAGTGGGCATACTCCTTTTCCTTGTCTTCTCCGGGAGCGTTCTGAGCAAGGTGTTCCGGGGACGTCGAGTACTATTGGGGAGATCTTCGTGCTGCCCCCTTTCTATGGGAACCGACATATTTTTGATAGTGTGAACTCCTTGGGGGTGCATGAAGTGAAAGGTAGGTCATCCTCTACAAGAAGACTCGAAACATGACCTCAACACCGATGTTCTTCTGTTATAAGGGTGCTTGAGGCGTGTTAACGTTGAACGATGATGCTACCTCCTCCAAAGCTACTCTCAACCAGCTTGTGCTAGGATATATGAGTTAGAGACCCAGAACAGTGAATACCACAATGAAGTTATGAAGCTTCGGGAGCAACACGATAGGCATGTTCAACTGGCCAAGGAGCTGAACGAGCTGAGGTTACAGGTGGACCCCTTGACAGCAGATAACAAGAAGTTGACTTCCCATGTGAAAGAGCTCGAAGAGCTAGTGGCCTTGGCTGAGGAGGAATCTGCCGACAAGCAGGATCTCTCTTCAAGGAGGGATCTGGTCGACAGGATTCGGGTGCTTGAAGATGACACTATGGAGGCGCTTAACTTTGGTTTTGATCAAGCCGTCCTCCAAATGCAGGTGTTCAACGACGGAGTGTCTTGTAGGTACCCCTCATCTTTCTCCAACCACAGTAGCTTGGGTCATCGATGATCCTTCTGATCAGGTATGATTAGTGGCGCCATCTGTGGGAATTCTTATTTCCCTGTCTTTTTCATTCTACGGGCCGAAACACAAACTCATATCGTCATGGCCGACCTAGATGGTAGCACTAACGAGAAAACTCTTCACGACCCAATGCCAACAACAACAACATCCCGAATCGACCCGTGGACGGGCACAACTTCCTCCTCGACGGCTCTCAGGCAACACACACCATCAACACGTCCCTGACCCTGCTATTTTTCAAGAAATTCAACCGCCCTCTTCGCGGCCATCAACTAGACCAACCTCATGTTGTTCACCCAGGGGAGCGATTCAACATGCTGGAAGGCTCCCGCCGCTCACCGAAGAGGCACCAGAGGCCGATTCGTGGTCTCCTTTCTCGACAAGGCACCGCTCTTGGAATCCCCTGCGGAGGACCATAAGAGAGGACTCTCCCAACCCTACCCATCGACATAAGGGCTGAGGACCTGTCCCCGAGAGAAATCAACTCGAACAGCCCGCCAAGAAGTGATCCCACTCTCCTCCCCGCAAAGAACGCCGAACGGAGGAACTGAAGAAGAACAAGCCTCACGGAGGCAGAAACCCTCAACTAGAGGATCCTCCCGAAGCATCGCCACCACCATCGCTCCCCATCTTGCTCCCTTAGCGTAGCGATGAAGAAGATCCCGGTCCCTTATATCGCGAATCATGGAGGTTCCCATCCCCATGGGCATGGAAAAACCTCCCCAACTGACTAGCTACAATGGAGTGGATGACCACATCGACGATTTTGAAGCGATGCGTCACTACCTCAACGTCGGGGGTCCCATCAAGTGCATGTTGTTCCCCACCAAGATGAGGAAAAAAGCCATGGATTGGTACAAAAGCATGTCTCCCAGGTTTATCCACTCTTGGAGGGACCTGAAGACCCAGTTCACTAGCACCTTCACTGCCTCCCACAGGCACCCGAAGGATGAAGCCTCTATAGAGGACATTATCCAGAGAAGCGACGAAACTCTCAGGGAGGCCATCCAGGTCCCCTGTGATGATCATATGAAGAGGTATTTGCTCGAGAGGGGTCTCCTCCCCGAAACAGACTTCAGAAAAGTGGTCGGGATCGAGCCCCCCGCAACCTTCGACGCCCTCCTCGACAAAGCCCGCATCACGTCCGAAGAGAAGGAGACAGTAAATCACGCTTGAGAGTCGAGGAACCGCAGATCAACCGGTTTTGCTCAACATCTTGACGCCGGACAATAAGAAGCCGGATCTTTCCGACGCTTTGGGGAAAAGCGGAGGGAGGAGAAGCCTCGGGAGGCTCGCGAGCATCGCGGCCCTGTCGGGAGCTTAACAGAATACACCCAGTTGACAATCTCCCGTGAGCGGATATTGGCCGAATGCTCGGCCGTAGAATTCAAAGACAGCGGTGCTAGACGCCCAAAGGCTACCCCTAGGCGGGGCGGGTCAAGTATTGTCGACCACCGTGCCACAATTATCTCACCGAGGATTGCGTCCATCTCAAGGATGCAATCAAAACGCTGATCAAGGGCGGAATACTCGGGCATTACAAGAGACTCGAGGCGTCTCGAGAAGCCAAGTAATTCAAAGAGGTCAACGACGAGACCAAGGTACAGGGGGACACCGACCCCTTCTAGATTGCCTACTCGGTGACTGTTGCTTCGGTAAAACGACAAGCAAAGAGTTGGTATTATTTTTACCGAGTGATATATACCGGTTAGGTTATATCGTATCGTGTCCATAGAGACTGGTTATTGATTCGTCGTTCGAAAATTCTACCGTTAATGAGTTTGGGATTAAAAGAAATGAAAATAAAAGACAAAAAGTAAATGAACAAAAAGTATAAAGGATAGACAGCTTGTCTGGAACGAATGTAAACTACCCGTCACAGACTTAAATCTACCACCCAGTTATACTCGGCCTACGATACTCGTCCGTGTCATCACGTACCTCTCACAACCTTGGTTATTTCTAACCCAAATTGAGAATCCTCCTAAATCATCTCAATAGCCATGTTTGACCTATCTCAACAACACAGAAGTCAACTGCGTCACCTCCATAACCATCTCTAGCATACTTCACCAACGCAGAAGCATTAAGATCAGATACTCTAAGTGAATGTTAGATCTAAACCCATTTCTAGTATTCAGAAACTAACAGATAATTATCCTAGGTAAGAATCTAAGCAATCTATCTCTAGTAAAGCTCAAACCCCTAACATAGAGTAAAAATCTAAGACAATCACCAACACAGATTTATAAAGCAAGTTTTATACAACGTCAAAGGCGACAAATATACATGAGTTATGAGTAGATATACATACAAAACCCAACAAAAGAGATTACAAAGAGAAGAAAAGAAGAGGAACCAAACATTTCTTGGTTTGTCAACACCAATCGACGAGAGATTCGACTCCGGATCATCCAAATGCAAGCTCCAATGTTGTTTTCTAAGCAAAGTTATCAAAAAAATAATGTTGATGGTGTTGGGACTCAAAAATACCCAACCCATAACCTAAAAATGAGTTTTTAGCCCCTTTTAAAGAATTCTGAAGTCGCAGGGCGCGCTAAGCGCGGTATTCGCACTAAGCGCGGTCTGTGTTGTTCAGTATCTTATTTTTGCCATATCTTGAGAATCGTAACTCAGAATTGCGCCCGGTTTAAAGCGTTGGAAAGATTATTAAATTTACTATCTAACCATGAAAAAATATCAATCAAATTGATGATTTTTATTCTTTGATTTTGAGCTTTATTCGTTGATGAGTTGCTCAAATCGCGTTGTCGTGTCTTCGACACTTTATTACTCAATGCTCCAATTATGAATGAATACCTATAAAAGAGATGAAAAACTATCAAATGATACAATATTTACACAAAACTCAATTATTCTATTATGTACACATTTATACCAAAAGCGGGATTTATTCAAGAATATCAACAAAAGAACCGATAAGTGCCACTAAACATATATACAAAATAACTTAATTTTGGCACTTATCAGTGACTAGACCCGAGGACTTCAAATTCCTAGAGACCATAGATGAGGACCTTCCCATATTCACTCACAGGTGTGAGAGGTTCCCATGCCATGGTCATATCTCGGGGACAAGTTGTCGATTAACTCGCCAAAGGAAGTTCGACTAGTTGATCAAAAATCCCCAATCAACAAAGTCTCCTTGAACAATTTCGAGGAAGGTCGGAACTAATCACGTTCTTGTAATACGGTGAACCGACTTTGTAGGATTTTGTATCCAAATGTGCGGATAGCAAGAGTCGCCACCGACTTTTATTTTTATCCAATTAAGGGAAGGTAAAAGTAATGAAAAAGACCTTCGTTAGATTAGTTCGGAGAATGGTTATGAAAAGGGAAGGTATTAGCACCCTTTCCATCCGTAGTTATCTACGGCTCTTAGTTGCTCTAGATCACTTTTTAAAATTGCTTTCGTGTGTTTGACAAAAATGTTTTGAAAAGGCATTTCGCTTTGACTTTGTAATGACTCATGTAGGAGTGTATACAAAGTGTTCGGAAATGTTTGTTTATGAAAAGAATTTGAACTTTGAAAAAAGTGTGTGGTGTGAAAAGCATTTGATAGAGCGAGCAACTAAAAGACTTATTTACCCACTCGAATTGGTCGCTTTATTATACTTCTACATTTCTTTAGAATAGCGCTAGCCATACCATTAGTTAGTAGGTAGCTCCATTCGTTGGATGTAAGCGGACATTCGAAGGACATCGGATGGTCATAGAAGGCAACTTGTAGGAAGTATCCTAGCACATTCGAAGGGACTATCATCATTTTCGTAGGCGACAATCGAGGGTCAAGATCATGTATTCGGAGGCGACATCGTGGGTCTTATGATCTTTGTATCGAAGGGACTATGATGATTTGTTTGTAGGCAACGGTGCTAGAATACCTCTACGTTCGAGGAACATGACCATTTTGGAATTCATAAGGCATCGAGAGAGAATTACCCTAAGGGGTGCGTGTGTGAAGAAGTGTGTTGAATTCAGAATATATTATCTTGAAGACTAGTGGGCTATGTTCAATTTTATCTTGCCATACACGCCTAGTTACTAGCAATTTATAGGGTGCGGAAAGTAAAATGCGGAATGTAAAGATGCGGAAAGATAAACCTACGCTATTACATGGCTTTGGGGCAGATACATAATTTAAAATGCGGAAAATAAAACCCTAGATTAAACTATTACAACCCATGAACAATTACATTATTGGAAAAATAGAATGATAAAAAAGAAAACGTCCGAATCGGAGCAACCTGTGAAAGAATAAGAAAATCGGGAAATGCAATATGAATTGAACAAGAGAAAAAATGTTAGAAAAATGCAAATTTTAATATGAGAAAATTAATATATGCTGGAAATAAGATAAATATATTAAAATAATTTTTTGGGATTTTTTGGAAAAGATTTAATAATTAAAATGCAATTTATAATGATTTAAATGCAAGAATAAAAATAAAATAAATATGCATGCAAAAATTATATTTTTTAATTTATTAAATTAAATAAAGGTTTTTATGAAAATAATGTAAAAAGAAAAAATGTTTTTGGTAATTTTTAATGCAGAATAAAAAATATGAAAAGAAATTAAAATTGAATGAAAATATTGAAATAATTAGAAAATAGGAAAATAGAGTTTTGTAAAAGTGAAAAAGGGATTATCGAACCAGAATCGAATGGGACATCCTTTCAAACCTTGAAAACCAAACACCGACCAACCGAGCTAGACGTGTCAACTGTTTGAAACGGACGGAGTGGAATACACGCGTTGCTTCCCATTGCCTCATCCTTCGCGCAACGATCGTCTTCTCCGATTCAAATATTTGAAAATCCAAATACGGCCATTGCTCGACGCTATGTTCCTGGCAAAAACTGAAAATCAAGCACGCATAATATAAATAAGTTCTAAGACCATGGATCGATTCCTCAGGTCATTCCGAGTTCAATGGCATAGGTCCTGTTGTCCAATTTTTCTTATTAAGAGAAACCCTAAAACATGCTCAGGAACCCTAACTATGGCATCTCGAGTTTCCGGTCATGAAAATGCAATTAAAGTACCCAGAAAGCTTGCAACCTTCCTACTAATCACAAAAACAGACACAAAACATGTTAAATATGCATGAAAACTGAAATACGATTTTGGATTTTTCAAGAACAAACCGATTTTGGATTTCTTGTTTCTGGATGGTTTTTGATGATGTAAGTATCTGGATCGATTCTGAATGGCACAAGGAACAAGATGGAATGCTCAGAATTGGCTGTGGATGGCTGGAACTAGGATTGCTAGTTGCTTCAAGAACACGAAATTTTGATTTTAGGTTAGGGTTTGTGGAGCAATTTTTTCGTTCTTTCTTGATAGGTATGCATCATGTATTTATACTGGATGGATTTGGGATTGAATTTGGAAAGAATCAATCAATATTCAATGGAAATCAAATTTGATATTTCCATGAAAATCAAATCTTCAAAGCTTGATCAATTTCAATCCAATCTTGCCTTTCTTGCTCCAATTTCGAATTTGCTGGCATTTATGAGTTAATTGGACCTTAAGGAAAGAATAAAAATCAATTTTGCCATTGATTTCAATTTTATAATTTATTTTAAGATTTAATTTGCATTTAAATAAATAAATTACAAATTAAATAGAAAAATAAATCAAAAATTCGTGGCATTGGGCTTGGACACTCTTAATTGGATGAGGAACAAGTTAGGATGAAGAAAAAGTAGGCCCATTTGCAAAAGATTTGATTTTTTGAAGTATCTCTCTTTGTGCATTCTTCCAAAATTGCCCAACTTGTGAATGGTTTAACTTGCTCAATTTTCCACATTTTTTAGTGTTATTGGACTTTTTGGAAAGCTCTAAGAGTCCTCTAAGCAATGTCTTTGGTCTCATCTCAATTGGAGTTACCATGCTCAATATATCTTCAAAACAAAAAGTTGACTTTTGTTGACTTTGAAAATGACTGTAATGTTTTGAGCTATACCTCTCAAATGAAGCATTTTTGGACATTCTTGTGAGATATGAAGTTGTAGAGAATTGAATTTCCTTCAAAACAAGAGGTGGTGGAAAAATTTCGAGAAAGTATGAGAAAGTTATGATCGGTCAAAGTTCGTTGACTTTTCACCTAGAAACCCTAATTTAGAAAGTTTTGACTTTTGAGCAAATCTTGAGTTTTCTTGATGAATCATGATCAACCCTTGATCAAATGATGAATGTAACTTCAAAATGAGGATGTTGACCAAAAATCAGAAGTTTTGACTGTATGTTGACCACAGTTGACTTTTTGTCCAATACACCCGATTTTCAACCATCTGAGCAATTGCCTGAGGAAACTTGACTTGTGAGGCTTGAAACTTGACATGGAGAATCTTTGAAGCATATGAGGAGGCATGAAGACCATTGGAGATGTTGGAAATCCATCTTGACTTGAGAGATACCTAACCCTAGTTTGGGTTGATTGTCTAGGAGAGAGTTTGTCTGATCAACTCTTGAGGAATCCTTGAGCATAGATGTATGAAATCTTTTGAGTAGATGGAGGGCAAATTTTGGGGTATGACAGTTCTACCTTGAGGAACTTCCTGGCGGAGCGCCGAACTCCCATATCCCTCTCCTTATCAAAGAAAAGATGACGAATTTTGAAGTGCATCGATTCTGTTCGACGAAGGAAGCTCTGTGGATGTGATGTACACTCACCTGTTCTTCATCCTCCAACTCGACGAATCTCACCTATCACCATACGTGGGATCCTATCTGCAGGGATTCAACGGTTCGACCTCCAGGCCTTGGGGCTACGTCGATCTGTTCGTCACCTTTGATGAAGGCGTCGCCTCGGCAGTCAAGGTGCGCTTCTTGGTGGTACCGACACTCGTTGTACAATGCGATCCTAGGGAGAAGCACCCGACGAACTCCCGGTCCCTCGAAGGTCCACCTCAAAATGAAGTTCTACACCAAGAGGGAAAGTGTGGCCACCATCTACGGGGACATCAAGCGGCGACGGTGCCACAATGTCCCGCGGAGGGCAGACCCTAGTGGACCCGAGACCCAAATAGGACGACGTGAGGACAAGCCAAACATTCCTTACGTTAAGCCTCCCGAGAGAAGAACCATAAGGCCCAAGGTGGATTCAATCGACCTCGACACCGATTCGTGAAGGAAGAAGTCGAAGGTCGAGAGGCGACAAGATCCCTTTGCTCGATCCTAGAGCAAGTTCGAACTCGTTCCTCTTGGCGAGGACCCGACAAATGTGTGAAGATTGAGCAGAGCTCACGACACGGAAGCATCTCAAAGCTCGCCTCGAGATAACAGACTTGTTCTCCTAGAGCACCGCGGAGATGCCCAGACTCGACCTTGACGTCGCCTATCATTAACTAGAAATAGATCTGGCCGCTAAGGCCATAGTACAACATAGGCATAAGAAGTCTCCCGAAAAAGAGGAGGCTGCTGAAAAAGCTGTAAAAGACCTCCTAGAGGCAAATTTTATTTTCGAGGCCAAGTATTCAACTTGGATATCTAATGTTGTACTCGTTAAAAAACCTAATGGAAAATGGAGGATGTGTGTTGATTATACTGATCTTAATCGGGCATGTCCCAAAGATGCTTTTCCTTTGCCTAACATAGATATGTTGGTCGACAACTCGGCCGACTATAAACTCTGCCTTTTATGGATGCATATTTAGGTTACAATCAAATTCCGATAGCGATGAGCGACAAATGTTGCACGACCTTTATGACGGCCTCATGCAACTATTACTACAACGTAATGCCTTTCGGGCTAAAGAATGCAGGCGCCACTTACCAAAGGATGATGAACAACGAATTCTGCGGTGAGATCGGAGACATGCTCGAGGTCTACATGGACGACATGATCATAAAATGTCGCGCATAAACAAATCACGCTGCACATTTGAAGAAAGTGTTCGACCAGGCTCGGCGATGTCGCATGCGGTTCAATTTAGAGAAATGTACTTTCGTAGTCAAGGCGGAAAATTCCTAGGGTTTTACCTTACGAGCAATCAAGGCCAAACCACAAGTGTCGAGCGTTCTCGAAATTACCCACACCTAGCTCCAAGAAATCAATCCAAATCTTGAACGACATGCTCACGTTACTCTCCTTCGCCCAACATAACATTTTTTCAAACTTCTGCGACAAGGTCCGACCTTTGAATGGAATAAAGAATGCGAACAAGCTCTCCTTCATCTCAAATGGGCCATCTCCCAACCACTGGTATTATCACGGCCACAAAACAGGGAACCCCTATTCCTATATCTGGTTGTCTCAAACGAAGCCGTAAGCGCGGTCCTCATCCGCGAAACGGAAGAAGGGCAGCAGCCTGTCTACTTCACGAGCAAAGCATTGCGGGGACCTGAAACCAAATATCAGCCGATCGAAAAGGTAGTCCTAGCCCTCAAAATTACGGCGAGGAGACTTCGGTATTACTTCTTGGCCCATACCATTATCGTAAGGACCGAGCAACCTATAAAGCAACTCCTAGGCCGAACTGACATGGCCGAATGCATGCTTAAATGGTCCCTCGAACTCTCAGAATTCGACATCAAATACGAGGGTCGAAAAGCTCTAATAGCCCAAGCATTGGCGATTTCGTCGCCGAAATGACCGTCCTGTCGGCGGAGACAAAGGTGGACTATTTTCGTTGACGGAGCTTCGAGCTCAACGGGAAGCGGTGCGGGCATCCTCCTCGAAAACAAAGAGGGGGTCTTCATCGAGCACTCTCTCACCCTCTTGTTCCCGGCGTCGAACAATCAAGTTGAATATGAAGTGTTACTCGTCGGGCTAAGGCTGGCCGAGGATCTGGGCTCATGAGAGATCTAGGTATTCACGGACTCCCAACTCGTCGCATCGCAAATCCTCGGAGAGTACCAAGCTAAAAACGATAATCTCATCGAGTACCTCAACCTCGTAAAGGAAAAAATGAAGAGCTTGGACCGAGCTGAAATTAAACACGTTACCCGAGAGCAAAACACTCGGGCTGATATCTTGTCAAAACTCGCAAACACCAAAAAGAAGGCGAAACAACCGTAATCCAAGAATCCCTTTCCCGATTGTGCATTGAGAGGCCTCATCCATTGCTCGACGTACACGCCATCGGGATGCGGACTGGATGACTCTAGTATTCAACTACTTAACCAAAGGAGAACGCCCATGGACAAGAAGGAAGCCGCCTACCAAACGCCGCATGCTCCTATATCGTCCTCGAGCAACACTTATACCGACGAGGTTCTTCATCCCCTCCTAAAATGCATCGAGGAGTCTAAAGTATTCGGCGTGTTTCACGAGATACGAGCATCAACGCCTAACACTTGGGTGGACGATCTCTCGCCAAAAGCATTGGGCGGATACTATTGGCCCACTATGCAACAAGATGCTAAGAAACATGTAAAATGCAACAAGTGCCACGACATGCATATAGCTCCACCCCACGAGCTCACCACCCTCACCTCTCCTTGGCCTTTCACGGTGGGAATGGACATCCTCGGCCCTTCACACAAGGTCGCTACCAAAATAAATACCTTATTGTGGTCGTCGACTACTTCACGAAGTGGATAAAGGCCAAATCTATCCAAGATCATGTCCTTCAACATCCTCTATTTCTATAAATGAAACACCCTCTCTTGCTTTATCCCGCAAGCACTCATAACTGACAACGAGACACAGTTCACCGACCAAAATTTTCAAAGCTTCATTGCAAGATTGGGTACAAAGCAACACTTCACCTCATTCGAGCATCCACAGACCAACAGCCAAGCCGAAGCTTCCAATCGGGTCTTTTATAGGGGCTCAAACGGAGACTAGGTGAAGCCAAAAAGAGATGGGTCAAGGAACTGCATAGTGTCTTGTGTGCCTACCGTACAACTCCACACTCAACCACCAGGGAGTCACCTTTCCGACTGACGTACAACACGGAAGCGGTCATCCCCTTGGAAATTAGGGAACCCTCATGATGCACCAAATTCCCTCTAGACGAGGAGACAAACGAAGAAGCACTACGAGAGGAACTGGACTTGGTCGATGAAATCCCCGCATGGGCAACCCTATGAGAGGCCCGCCTGAAGCAACAAATTACTTTGCGCCACGACACCAAAGTCATCAAGCGAGAGTTTGAAGTTGACAGCCTGGTCCTGCGAAGGAATCAAAAGGAATCTCGTGAGGGGAAGTTGGCCGCCAATTGGGAGGGCCCTTACCGTGTCCACAGACAAACAGGCACGGGGGCGTATTATTTAGAAAATATAGTTGGAGTACAACTCCTCGATCTTGGAACGCTACGAATCTAAATCAATACTAAAGCTAAGTCCCGTAACCCTTCCCGGAACTTAGGAGTCAACGAGTCACCTCCACCGGGAGTCGCCGACCATGGGTCACAAGATGGTATTAGTGTGCACCCATAATTACCGATGGTTCCTCGTATGTCCTCGAGTAGAGCCTCATGCGACACGTAAACCTTGAACAAGCTCCGCGGTGATGAAGTACCTTGTGGTAGTACGTCCGACTTGACAGACAATTCACGACTGCCGAGTCCCAACGCGACTATGGCCTCGCCAGTGGCCTCGAGACGCCTTCGGCATGTACACTAAGAACAATAACAAGGTCCAGCATATAAAATAACGGTATATCGAGCATACGAAATGGAAAAGTATGGCGAACATATGAAATAACAAAGCATATCGAGCTTATGAAATAACAACAAATATCAACCATTCGACCATCTAGGCCGATAAAATATTACAGAATAGGCTCCTAGGCCCAAACTAAATGTAAAGAGACTTAGCCCAATAAATTCCAAACAAGTAAAATAAAACGGCACACATGCGAGACATAACAAGGACATGCAGGTCCAGCAAAACGCCAAAGACAAACTTCTAGACCTCGAGCGGAGGCTTGATCTTTCCATCGACCATTTGGTGGAAAAGACCAATCCCGATCGCGATCATACCCGATCGGAAGGATCGTCGATGGCCTAAGCTGCAGTTGGAGAAAGATGGGGGTACCGCAAGATACTCGATGTCAAAGTAAGAAAGGGCAAGAGTAAAGAGCAAGTAAAGAGAATGAATAGAATATAATACCTGACTCTCTCGAATGAGAGGGTATTTATAACCCCCAGCGCTGGGCCAAGGTCCAGTTAGCGGGTTGCTTAACCAAGCCCACTAAGGGACTACCAGGCTACGTGTGTAATGAGTCTAGTACGTGAGCTCCTCCCTTGTTTTCCGCTCCGAGATGTAAGGAAGGTTGACACGTTATTCTCGGAGGGCATGGCGGTTAATAATCGTTGGCGTGGCCCTAATACGCGTGGGGACTTCTATGGGCAGATGGGTCTTGGGTCCTTATGCCCACTAGATTGGGCCTAAATAGTAGTGGACGGATGTCGGGCAGTCCGAACAAATGGGATCGTTGAAAAAATACCCACGCTTAGTATTAGTCATATGCAATAAGGAATGTACCGATCATATAAAATTCGATTCCATATAAGGCATATTAATTCGTGAGATCTTGAAAGATAAATTTGGTAATTATATGATCATAAAATATATCTATCGGAGAAGATCAAAAGGGGAGTATTAGAATTAATAAAAAAATCATTATAATTATTGTAAAATTTACATGTGCTTCATGTTTATAATTCCATTAACTAAAGAAATGTAATAAAAATAAGCAACGTTATATATTTATCTTAAAGTTTTATAAATTTTAATTTTATTAGGTCAAGCACCCAAAATGATTTACTTAACACTCTTTGAAATTGTTCAAGAATTCTCAACTAAGGGATAAAGTTCTTTCCTTAACATAACAACTTAAATAAAATTGAATGACTATTGAGACCTATTATCCAATACCTCAGATAACTTTTCAATTCAACATCAATAATATACATACTTGTTACAAAGTTCACTAATAAAATATTTATGACACAATAAATTTCCCATACTCTAGTAATAAAATCCTTTTTTGGGTTTATATTCAATTTAGCGATGCATACTTTGCTTTAAAATCACTATTCTATTTTTTCCTTCAACATATAATGATGATTGAATGAAGAAGAAATGGCTAAAACTCCAAATTTATAGGCTTTCAGCGCGTCTAACATGCATGTGTTGGCTAAAGGGTGTCAAATACCCTAGCGGTAAATCCTTCAATGTACCCGCCTCATCAAGAAATATGTCTGCGTTTGCGGTGGCGCCCTCATGTTGGAGCCTAGTTTGTATGCGTTGATTCTACAAAAAAACTTATTTTATACTTGTATTTTTTCCTTTTTCTTCACTTCATCTTGTTACTTGCTACTTCCCTTGAATTTATTAGCATTCTACACATTCAACAAACACATTAAAAATATCAATGCACGGATGATAGCAAAATGCACGAAAATTTAAATTTAATGGAAATTGAAACTTAACTAAATGAAATTTAAATTAAATTACAAAACAATGGGTTGCCTCCCATGCAACGCTTGTTTAATATCACAAGCTGAATCTAGAGCCTAATTCTACGAGCATCAAAGATGCCATCTCGATGCATTGTCAACAAAATGTATGACTCTCAAGTCCTTTCTCTCAATACTGAAAACTTTCGAGTCTCCAGGATCTTTCACTTTCACATTTACATATCCACATACTCTCTCAATTATGTAAAGCCCAACTACCTCACACTTAAACACACATAATAGTCCTTTTTTGGAACTTCCTCTAAATGAATTTCCACCCATCTTTTAATTCAACTTTTCTTGGACACACTTCTTAAGTAATTTTGTATGTTGCTTACTTTGTAGCATTTGAGCGTCTTTATGGTTTCGAACACTTTGAAAACCACTTGTTCATTTTTTTTAACCTCAATGTCAACTCCCATATCTCTACATACATCAAAGCTCTTCTCATTTCCAAAAATGGCCTTCCAAGTATCAAAGGAGACTCATCATCTTCTGGCCCGCCCAAAATCACAAAGTCGTTTGGAAAAACCATGTCATCTACTTTAACTAGTACATCTTATAATATTCCATAAGGATACATTATAGACTCGTAAGCTAAATTAAGAGTCATATGAGTAGACTTTTACTCACCAGGACCAAATCTCTTCATCATTGAGAGTGACGTCAAATTAATGCTTTCCCACAAATAATAAGGAGCTTGGTCCATTTTAATGGCCCAATAGAACATGAGATAGAAAACTTACCAAGATCAACAAGTTGAGGTGGTAGATTTCGTTGAATGACAACTCTAAACTCTCCAGCTAAAACAACATTCAAATTATGTCCCAACCATCGCTTACCTAAGAGTAACTCTTTCACGAACTTGACATATACTAGCGATTGGTCCATAGCTTCACAAAAGGGGATTTTCACTTGATTTTTTTTGTAACTTCTCCTTGAAATTTTTGAACTACTCTTCTTTTTCATTTTTCTTCTTAGGCATCTCCTTCAAAAATTTGTATGGTGCTTTGACATAGTCAAAAATTTCTAGATTCATATTATTCAAAATCTATTTCTTAGTTCACCTTAATGGTGAATTTTGAATTGGTCAAGACTCCAACCATTAACCTCATCATTACTTTCCTTATCATTTTTTCTCCTTCCTCTTTCTAATTTTCAACATCACTTTCGATCACCACTTAATTCTTATTCTCTTTCTAAGAAATGCTAGCTTATTTTTGTGTCTCTACGACCTTACTCCTCAACTCAATAACACTATAACTTCCATTATTCATGTTATCAACAGTGCTACCATTAAATCCCCCTCCAGAATTAGCTTGAGATGTTATTTGCTTAGACAACTGCCAAATTTGCTCCTCTAATTTTTTTAATGAGGCTTATGAGTTCTTATTTATTTTAAATTGACTTTGCATCATCTCTCATTTTTCTTGACTTACCTTTAGGAA
The DNA here is from genome assembly GCA_021764765.1 of Vicia sativa. Classification (NCBI taxonomy): domain Eukaryota; kingdom Viridiplantae; phylum Streptophyta; class Magnoliopsida; order Fabales; family Fabaceae; genus Vicia; species Vicia sativa. The sequence goes on from CM038792.1 coordinate 103,629,110, forward strand.
ACTATTGGGTGGACATGATGAAACCTTTCAAAGTTTCTTCTAAAACTAATGGTTTCCATTGAGGTGCTTTTGATTCTTGAGGTTCACTTTGAGTAGGATTTAAGGTTGGAATATTGTTGATCCAGTTGAAATTTGGATGATGTTCCCAACCTGGATTATATGTATTAGAGTATGGATTGTTCCTTTGGAAATTTGCATGAACTTCCAAACTCTCTACATTTGGAACACAATTTCCATTTGCACGCTCACTTCCACAAAAATCACATTTCAAAGTTTATAGCTGACTCACATTAGCTTGAGTCAATTGAGATAGAGTCAATTGTTTGGTGAGATATTTTATTTTAGCTAGAAATAATGTTTATGTGTCAACAACTAACACAAATTTACCTTTCATAGCTCAATCTCTTGAGCAATACTCATTTTGACACATATTTTCAATTAGTGTATTAACCTTGTCATCAATATTCTATCTCAATGAACCTCCAATTGAGGCATCAATGGGCGTTCGTAGTTGTTGTCAATCCTCTCATAAAATGTTATAACGATCCATCGAACTAAGGTTAAGATTCTAGAACTTTCTGAGCGACAATTAAACCTTTCCAAAGCATCTGACATAGACTCACTATCTTCTTGGCCAAAATTGATAATTGCATCTTTTCTTTCAACAAACTTCATATTCGAATAGTATAGTTCGTGAACTTATCTTCTAATTATTTCCTCGTTTCTATTGCCCCATTAGGGATACACTACAACCAGTCTTTTGCTCTTCTAATAAATGAAAATCCTAACAAGTGTAGTTTCACTAGACCATTAGTTATATCAACCCTTGATGGTTTACATAGAGAATAGGTTTCATAAAACTTGGCAAGATGCTCCCAAGGATCAAGAATGGATTGACCATCAAATGGGTTGACTCTCAGGCCCTACAACACAAATTTCTTGATATCAAAAGTCACTAGTTTCTCCAGTTGGAATCCTCGGGAAATTCAATCAGTGTCGATACGCCTACAATAGTCTCTGAATGTCTGACGGGGTGGATTTGTGATTTCAGTTTCCCCTTTCAACTGTTATTCAGCTAATATCACTTTGATCTTGGGATTTTTGAGTGATTTTTAAGTTCTCTAAATCTCTAAATCTAACGGTAGAAGCGTCAAATATGAACCTCTCATAAACACATAAAATGATACCTTAGTAGCGTTGTTCAATTCATAACAAAATACTATAACAAATAACGCTTTTTATGATGAAGATTTCACGTCATCCGAAACGAGGTTTTATTCTAAGGTGCGCCATTTTTTTTATAAAAAAAATTACAACTTGCTCGTTCGATTATTTTAAAAACTGAGGTGATATATCATTCCACACATGCTTTGAATCCCATCTACTGCACTTTATGTTTTATTTGTTTACAAGTGTAAAATAAATCATCTAATCCTTTAGTTTCTTTGATAACCCGAGGGATAAAATAATAAAATTTTACTATAAAAACACTCGTTGAACAAATTTCACCCTAATGATATCTTATTTGTAGTCACCTCATTGTCAAATGCATCATTTTTGGATGAATTGCAAAACTGAAAAAATGCTCTTCTACCTTGAACAAATTTTTTTTCCATCTTTTGCAATCCATCTCAAACAATGGTGTTGATGTTGTTGTTGAAGGTTTTGATTTATTCTAAAAAGTCTTTACGGATGGATTGCAAGTGTAGAAAAACATTATCCAATTTTTGGAACAAACACCTTATTAGAAGTTGGATGCATTCAACACATGCACATCGTACGCTAGTGAAGGAAGTGATAATGATAACATCAATGATCAATATTGGATGCAAAATTCTAACATTCAAACATCAACACCTATATGATGGATTGCAAGTACAGAATAACCATTGAAGAGATTTATTGTAAACAATTTATTTTAATATTATGTGTATACAATGTAATATAAAATAACAACAACAGTAATAACTATTACCTTGATTTTTAACCTTAATCGAGGTGATAGTTAAAAAATTAATAAATAATAATAACTATCATGTCGATTTTATAACCTTAACCGAGGTGATAGTTAAAAAATAGCGTTACATCGACTTAATAAATAAACCGAGGGGTATAATAGGCAGGTTTGACTATAAAAGAAATCGTTAGATTTTACCCTAATCCAAGCTAATATAAAGTCACCGCAACTGTAACACCCTTCTAAGCCCACGAGAATGAAATCAAATAGAATCATCAATTTATCAAAATAAACTTAACAATCAACTTAACAATCAAAACATCCATAAATGTGAGTCAACATCAAAATAACATAACATTTCGCATAATATGGTGTTTCCAACACGATGCTACATATCAAAGCAAGACACCTCTAATTAACGGAAGTAAATAACACACTCCGAAGATATCCTCAAAGCTTCTACGAACAACTTATGGTCACCTGCACATTACCCACTTGGAGGCTACATTCAAATAGAAAGTGTGAGTAATCATGATTTATTATAAAAGATATAAGGAAAAGGTTAGCAGTATTAACAACATTATCACATGACATCATATACTAATCATCTCTCATTAGTGATCCACGTAAAACCTAAGCGACATCCATTATATAAGTCCTCTTATGATATTGGAAATCTAACCTAAATGAAACATATGAAGCACTTAAAGCCTAAGGACGCTTGGAAAAGTTCTCTATGATGGATTGCAAGAGCAGAAAATTATTTTTGTTCAAGATTTATTTTATTAAATTTTATTTATACCGAAAATATTTTATTCATTGATATTAATTATATTACCTTTTTTTCACCAGAATCAAATGCATGCAGGATCCATAGAGAATAATCTTGCACCCAACATTTAATTTTCACCTAGATTCAATAATTCGAAGGTCGAAATTTAGGTCTTTAGAAAATTTGATTTTCATCTAGATTCCTAGGCGTTTGATTTTTTTAATTTTAATATTAAGCGTAAATAATGTAATATTCGGGTAAACAATGTAATAATTTTTTAAAATAAGTAATCACACCCCACGCTTATTTTGATAAACCGGATAAAAGATATGCTAGTTTTGAAAATAATAAAATTTGTTGATGTTGGGGTTCAACGCATGCGCTAATAAAATTTTACTTCGCTATTTTAAACACCGAGATGATAAGTCTTTACTTTTTATGACGACATTGTTTACCTCACATCTCGAGGTAAAACGATTTGGTGTATGACATTAGAACCATTATTTGTAGTCGTGGAAGGAATAATCAAATTAGAAAACTAAAATTAAAAGTAAAACAAGTCACACCCTAAGCCTTGTTGAAAATATCAACGATCTTCGCCAACGACGCCAAAAACTTGATGACAAAATTACTAGCAAGTGTACTAGTATTGTTATCAAAGTAATGTCTCCACGGGATTGAGGATTTTAAACAAGGAACATGTGTGATGTAAATTAAAAAGTAAACTTTGGTTTTCAAGTAGTTTTGGCGAAAGTGCAAGATAAAAGTTTAATAATGATAATGAGATAAGCAATCGTGTTTTAAGTATTTGTTGTAAGGTTTTGTATAAAGTAGGATTTTCAAGGACAAGTTTGCAGGACAAATCAAATGAAAAAAGAAGAAACAATTAATGCTAGAGTGTAGAACATTCTAAATGGCGAAATGACATGCCAAGACAGAGGTGTCAAAATGGGTCACCACCACACCTCAAACCTAAAGTATGCCAAAAAGGGTGGTGGGAGGCCGCCAAGAAAAATGGGCTTGATCTTCTAGCTCGTCCCTCCACAAATATATTTTTAAAAATATTAATAGGCTTTTTTACATTTCAATTAGATTTTCACCTATTTTTAAAATAATTTTTATAAAGCATCATTTAAAAAATTTAAAAATATTCCATATATTAACCTTCAAACAACCAAAAAATGTATTTTGAGTGTTTGATGACTAGGATTAACCATTAAGCAACCAAAATAAGTAATTTTAAGAATACGAAGAAAAAAAACATAATAAGTATAAGTATTAAGTACAATAACAAAGTTTAGTAATTCAAATAATATTGTCAAACAAAGAAGCATTCCAAATCCTAATCATTAAAGTCAATAATATTAGATGCACTCTTAGAAAAAGTTCGACCCCTTTTAAGCTTCATTGTCATCATCTTTTCCATCTACATGAAAAAAATAATGACATAAATTAAATGATTAGTAAAATATATATTAAAAAAATTGTAGATAACCATGTCCATATTAAACAAATTACCATCACCAAAGGCATGCAACCAATTACGAGAACAAAGTATTCTTCAACATTTTTAGACAAAAGGTGATTTATTATATACTTGTTAAGCCTTCTAGAACCAATACTAAAGGACGTCTCTGATGCAATAGTGGTAATAGGAATACTTACTAAGAGGTTATAGAGAGTTGTGATTGCAAGGAGAGATGAGGGTGAGAGGAAGTCAATTGCTTGAGAGTAAGAGGAGAGCTCATCCAAGAACGACAAATAGCTTTCAACAACCGAACGAGCCTATGAATGAGAAACAAAACCGGTCTTCATCTTTGACTCTTCGTTGTTGTTTGCGTGCATATTGTGTATCGTGTGTATGTGTGTCTTGTCGTGCATATCACCTAATTTCTAATGAATTTATAAAATTAAAAATTGGTTGTTTTGTTTTTTTCAAGATTTAACATTTTTTAATTGCTTAGCTTGGCACCAACCCGCTCTTACGCCTTTAACTTATAGGATTTTTTTGTTTTGACGAAACAACTTGAGCGATAGGTGGACTCAAAATTTCAAACCAACCCAACCCGTCATTTTTAACCGATGAGCGGGTCACCTAACAAATCATTTTCGCTTTGACACTCCTATGCAAACGTATTCATATTCATAAGAAATAAGTATCTCTTAGCCTAGTAGCCATCATTACCATGATATAACATCAAAGGTTTTGCTCATAAGAGAAATTGAACTCTAACTCTATATTTAACTAAACAATATAATTGAGAAATCAATATTAAATTAAAACAAAATTGAGTAAATTATTTTAGAGAAAATGAGTGGTACATCGGTAGTGTAAATTGTAACACCCCATTTTCCATACTAATAATTATAAGAAAATATACGACATATATCAGAGTTATCCACAATAAGATGTCACATATATCAAATTCTCGTAAAGTTTCAAAATACTTTATTTCTTCAATTATTCAAAATAGTTACTCAATAGCGGAAAACAACTTAATTCGGTTTCATGGCATTCTAGCCTCAACAATAATAAAGCTCTACAAAATACGTGGTTCAATATAATTCATAAATTAAGATACGTAATAATAAAATAATGGAAAACATAGAAAGTTTCCAAGCTATCATCATGCTTATACGAACTATTCTTGATCACTTACACGCTACCCATGTGGAGGCAACATCACAAAGAAGAATGGTGAGTAATCACAATTCATTACAAAAGATATAAGGAAAAGTCATAGTAGTTATAAACAACATCAATCATGAAATCGCACATCATCATTTACCAAGTATTATACTCACACCTTCATATCATGATAATATATGCACATCTTCATCATAAATCATCGAAACACATTCTTCATTCATATAGCACAACATCAAATCAAGATAATGCAATTCAATGCAACCGATAACAACTAAATGCATGTGGTACCATTGAGCGTAACTCCTACTTAAAAATTGTCAATTAATAGAGGCATCAACAAGGCATAAGCCTTCAATTTTAAATTTTTCCAATCGCACCAACTTAATAATTTTGCCAATCCAGTCGTTCATGTAAAAGTGATTTAACGAGTGAATCGAATCGAATTCGAATCTCGCAAAACGATTTACTCTTTTGATTATTTATTTTAAAAGATGTCGCAAGCACCAAGATTTATTGTTTCCAAACAAGAAAAGAGATGGAAAAGGGGAAAGCTTAAATACCCTAAATATGATATGCGATGCGACTAGACTGAACTAGACGCAATGCGTTGGGGAGAGACCAGGATAAGAGGGTTGGTTATATAAAGGGAAGGTATTAGCATCCTATATATCTATAGTTTTCTATAGGAACTTTTTACGATATTTTGTATGTTTGTGTGTTTTATTTGCTACGCTATTTCGGGAAAGTTTCTCCTTTCAGATTTAAGAATGGTGGGTTAGGCAGGAATCTAAGTTTTGTTATAATTTTTATGCTCGCAAAGATTATTGGGATCCTCTGCATACATATCCCCTAGTGGGAATCAGAGCATCTATAGCTCGGATCTAAGGGAACTAAGGTTTGTTTAGTTTGAGGGAGGAAAAAGTATGATCGCCAAGGTGAGACCTTGTACCTATGTATTCTCAAAGGAGGTTGAGAAAGTCGAGCAACCGTAGTTCCCACTTATGTTCTAGTGGAAGCAAAATTAAGAGGCAACGACAAGTGTCATCTTAATGAAAATGTATCTAATCTATTTCATCACATACATTTTTGAAAAGTTGATTGTTTAAATCTTTCATTGTAAGCATTAGGTGTTTTGCTTGAGTGTACATGCTACCACTTACAAATTAAGAAAGATGTTTGAAATTTTTGAATCTTTCATTGTAAGCATCATGCGTTTTGCTTGAGTGTGTACAAGCGCTTCCACTTACAAGTTAAGAAAGATGCTTTGTTTTGAAAAAATGTTTGTTTTGAAAAAGTGTTTGTTTTGAAAAAAAAGTTTGATTCGTATGCGATGCTATAGATGAGATATTTCTTCCATAGAGATGATACATGTCTAAATCTCTAGGAGAAATTGATTATTGATTATGGGGATGCTTTTAAGAAGCCTGTGGGTCCTTGTATTGTAAGCCCAAGAGGAGGATATAGGGTGTGACTAGCTTGGATTTAAGAGTAATTTCACCGGGAAAACATACTCTTAGGGTTCATGAGTGATTTCACCGGGAAATCATACTTTAGGATTCTATCCTAAAGAAGGTGATTCTTTGTATTGGAAGCCCAATAGGAGGCTGTTCGAGATTTCCGTATCTCTTTATTGTATGATGCCGAAGAGAAGGCTAAATTCAACGAGGGAGTTATTTTGTACGAAGCTCAAGAGGAGGCTAACTCAACAGGGGAGTTCTTTTGTACGAAGCCCAAGGGGAGGCTAACTCAACATGTGAGTTATCTTGTACAAAGCCCAAGAGGAGGCTATCCGAGGAACCTAGTTGTTATACTAGTTGTTGTGACATAAATAAATATGAACAAGTATATATATGACAAAGTGTGTGTGTGCATTCACAGGATTTTATGAAGGAAATATATAAACAAGTGTATAAAACAAGCAAATAAAAGCTAGTGTAACTTGAATGTATACATAGGATGTGAAAGCAATATATAAACAAGTGTTTAAAACAAGCGGATAAGATAATATACTTGGATATATACAAAGGAGTGAGACTTACACCTTAAGGGAGACCTACTAGTTTAAGAGAAGTTTCACGAGAATAATGCTCCTCTTAATACCAGTGGAATCAATGTATAAACAAGTGAATAAAAATTAGCGGAACGAAGCTAATTGTACTTGAATATTTACAAAGATGATCGAATATGTACAAGGAAATTGACTATGTACACAAAAGGTGGATATGTACAAAGAAATTAAATATGTACATAGGAGGGTCGGACTTACACGTGAGGGAGGCCCATGATCAATTTGATTTTGAATTCAAATAATTTCAAGAAAACCTAGTTTGGTTTGTATTTTCAAAGATTTAATCGAATCGATCATGGAAAATAGGTGTAAGTTAATTAAATGTTTTTAAAGGTTTGAATGATTTTGAAAATTGAAAATATTCACAAAAGATTTTGAAAAATATTATGTTTGAAAATCGAAAGAAAATATTTTTGAAAAGTATTTAAAAATACTTAAAACGCCTATTTTAAACCTAATGAAAATATATCAAAAGAAAATAATTTTTGGCATTTTTTGACATAATTATAAAATAGATATATTAAATGACAAGTGTGCAAAAAATCATCTCAAAATGAGAAGTTTTGATTGGTTTTTGAAAATACTAAAGTTTGATAAAAAAAATGAAGAAAACTAGTGATAAAATTTGTATTGGCTTTGGAAAGTTTTGAACCCATGACCTTAGGTTCAAAGGAGATAAGTTTTACCACTAATCCATGTGCTTGACTTGTTATTATCACGCCTCCAATTAATTATATTTAAAAACAAGTTGTGAAAATGTTTGAAAATGAGTTGAAAATGTGAAAAGAAGTGAAACCTAAAAAAAATAAAGGTCTCAGGGAGATTCAAACCCTGGACCTATGGCATGGAAAGACATGAGAAACGCGCGTTCTACTACTGGGTTTGTTATACATCCGTTTATTAAAACAACTTTAACTAAATATATAATAAACCAAAAATTTGAAAAATGGTTTCCACTTCATCTTCAACCTTATGACACTTCCATGGGCAAACTCGGATTCTCTCCATTTCTCATCAATTTGAAAAATGTAAAATATCATTTTCTTCAGAATTTCAACATGAATCCAACCATATAACTTATTAAAGCTATAAATAAAAGATGATCATGAATTATGGAAATCTCAATTTAAACCCTAATGAATAAATTCACATATCTCTGGGCACGATTGATTTTAATTCCAATTAAGGACCCAAATAGCTTCGCAATGATCATATGAACACTTCCCTTTTCAAAGTTTATGCTAAAGATACATGTATCATGATATTCCAAAACACATAAAACTCACCTTGTCTAGAATTTGAAGAAACCAGACGTGGACTTCCGGATGTTGTTGATCCCATGAGCTTCCTTGAGTGTCCCAGTGTGTTTCAATCCTTAGTTTGCCCTGAAACCTTTTGCATTACTCCAACTAAGTCAAGTTGCAGGGTGCTGGTTTTTGAATGGAGGATGATGATGGAGTTGTTACAGAAGTGGATCAAGGGTTTGTATCACTTCTATATGATGTATGGAAGGTGTTTGAAGTGGAAATTTGGAAAGTGCACGAGTGGATTTTGATTTTACAAGTTAAGGCTCAAACCCGCACAAATGGAGTTTTTGTGAAGAAACTGACTTTTGGCTTATTTTGTGATGGTTTAAAGTGATGAAAAACTTCTAAATTATGTTTAGAAGATGTTTGGATGACACCTTTGGTTAGAACTTTCAAGATTTGGAAGTTCAAATTTTAACCTCTTTGAAAATGAGAAAACTTTCAAATGAAGAAAGAATGAGAAAACAAGTTTATGATTGTTTTGGTGTCATTTTGAATGAAGGAAAGGCTTTTATTTATAGGCCAAGATGTTTTCAAGCATGTCAAGATAAGATTGGAGGATTTGTGACTTGGAGCTTAAGGCATAAGAAAGGAATATTCTCATTAAATGCACATGGAATCTTTCTTAACCATGGTTAAAAAACTCTAGTATTTCTATCCTTCTTCCAATCATTGCCATCAAATTTTTTTGAATGAAAACTTATCCATTGGTGATGATAAGGCTTCTAGAAGGGAAAGAGATAAGTTTTGGCAAAATGACTTGAAGAATTTGGTGAAAAATGACTTAAACTTCATGGTTATGGACCAATATATTTCAATTTCAAAACCCTAGCTACACAAAATATTATTGCAAGTTCTTGGATATTTTGGAAAGCTTGGAAAATGATCTACAACTTTCATGTTTTGAGTTTTTCTTGAATCAAAATAGATCTAGGTGAAAATGGCCATGAAAATGGTGAAAACCCATTATTAAAACACTTGAAAAAATTTCTAAGTGTTAGAAAAATTTCAAATCTTGACTTTTTGTTGACTTTTCACACATTTTGATTTTATATGATCATGATGGATAATTTGAAATGATTTGATGATTGAAAAAATTTGGACTTCAAAAAGTTGACCAAAAGTCAAAATTTGATTGATCCAAGAGTTGAATTTTGTCGATGATTCCGAATTTCTCTGAGAATCAACCATGACATTTGAGATGTTTTGAATCAAGAAATTAGGTCAAGATATTGCATTGATGATTTTGAGATCAATCTCTAATCAATTAGGCCATTCATTGAGCAAAAAGTCAAAGATACACCATCCTCGATCAAAACCCTAATTGGTCGATTTAAGATAGATCTTGAGGAAATTATGAGAATTTAAAGATCAAATATTGATGAATAATGAAGATAGATCATTTGAGGTGAGTGAAGACTCAAACCCTAATTTGATCATATCTTGAACAGATGAATTTTTTTGATTAAAACCCTAATTTGGCTCAAGGAGCACACACACGATCTATCTTATTCTGAAATTGTCAGTGATGCAATGATGCATATGTGAATGATATTAAATCGTATCTTAGGTCAAAATTGGGTATGGCACGGCCAACTTATTTATGAAATGTATCGACAACATAATGCAACTCAACAACAACCACGTAACATCAACTCAACAACAACGTAATCATAATCCAACATCGCTATAAGCCCAACGTAATAATAATTCAACAAAATTCATTCAATGTTGGCACAAAGCCTACAATATGATTCAACACATCGACACAAAATAACACAATCGATCCATCACGCAACATACATCATAGTATCAACAACTCATCATACAAACACATACCTCATTAAAATACCGACAATTCATCATATCATTTTAATCAACATACATCATCATCTTCATAGCAAACGAAACATTAAGGTATTATTAACATAACATCATACAAACAAACATCGATCGATGTAAGACAACATGGGGAACCTAACTACATCTCAGCTTAGTCATTAAGGAAATACTTCTGTTATCTCATTTTATTCCAACTAATTGTAGTTCGTTGCATTAGTTACCCTAGGTTTCGAACGGTATTTCAATCCGAGTTATAAAATCCAAGGCATAGCTCTTTTAAGTACATTAAACACAACCAATCAATCAGGACATCATCGTCCAACGAAACTCCCTTTCGCTTCTACATCGCATGGCGATGCCTTAGCTTCATAACGCCTTTATCGTGCCATTGCCGACGACGCTCCATCGAGATACCTTCTCCCATACAATATTCCGGGAACTTGTTTTACCCCATCCCATCATCATAATCGCTTCTTTGGAAGCGAGCTCCATCGCCTATGCCCCTATTCCACCGCCCAAATGATGCAGACATGATTTTCTCATGCAATTCTACCTATTCAGTCATAAGTCTTCTTCCGAGTTCTCATTAAAATAGACCAAAACTCATCTAAATCATCCGGTTTCACAACATCCCAATAGCAAGTTCATAGCATCTTTTATAACTTAATTCTAGTTTTTTAAATAAATTGGCTTTTAAAATTAAATTCATCATTTTATGATAAATAAGTAAGTATTGTATTAACATCAAATAATCTTTAAAATCAAAAAATTAAATTAATTTTATGATAAATATTATTTTTATAAAATTTTAAAATATAATATTATTTCTTTATTTTTTATTGGTCAATTTTAAAATAGTCACAGGGACCAAATAAATTATAAAGACACCCCTTGATTTATTATATATATATATATATATATATATATATATATATATATATATAAATGAAAGGGATCAAATTAAGAAGAGTTACACTATAAATTACACGCTCAAAAGCGTTACTTGGATTAATATTTTTTTAAATTGACGTTGGATTGAAACATACTATAATATATATCATACCTATAAAGTTTGAGACTAATCTATAATGATTTACTATGTCGATGAACACATCAAAATTAACGATTATATGAAAGTTCATTTTGGCGTTAATTTTGGATATCTTGATCGTATAGTAAACATTATAGATTGATCTCAACTTTATGATATATCAATGATTATGTTTCAATCCACCGAGATTTAAAAATATTAATCCAGTGTTTCAACGATGTAATTCATCGTGTAACTCTTGATCCTTGTTCCTTATATATATATATATATATATATATATATATATATATATATATATATATATATATATATATATATATATATATATATATATATATATATATATTGTGTAAGTTCACGAATTGTATGGATTGACTTAATTTTAATAAAACAAATAAATAGCGACAATATTTTTGGACAATAGGATTTCTAAAGTATAATCTATCTAGAATGCTAAACATGTTGTGTTGAAGACTTTCAACATACGGAACAATATGTCCAAATGAGATGTCGAGACATTAGACCTCGAACATCACGCTCTTTAGCTATTAAGTTTATTCCAGTTTTGTTAGGCGAATAATACGGGAATATTATGCATATTATGTGGCGTGGTCTTTAAGACATATGTGGAGGTAGAAACTGAAGAAAGATCGAATGACCTTGATTATGTGAAGTTATCTGCATATTTAGTGCAAAGGTTTGTTAATGTAGAAGTTTATTCTGACGAGTTATTGTTTGAAGTCCCGAATCAGGTTGGGTAATGGGTTATAAATAAGCATTTGTAACCTAGTTTTAATAAATAGCAAGGGTTTAGAAAGATGTAATCTTTAGGGTTAGCCATGTGGTGAACCACCGGATTGTGGGATGTTCAGCGATATGTGCCTCGAGCACTAGGAAAGAGATTTATTTTATTCACTTTTGAAGCAATGAGTGCATTGTGTCTTGGAAGAAGGCGTGAGCAATTCCAAGTTTGTTTATATCCAAGTTCTTGTTTTGTGTTTGGAGTGTGGTATCTCTAAATTTTTGTGTTTGGGTGTGGTATCTCCAAGTTGTTTTAGTTTATAGGAGCAGTCGTTGATGCGATTCTTTGGGATGATAGTGGTGATAGACATCACTAAGGTGATTGGAGTGAGTAGGGTTCTCATATCTAAGTGTGGTATCTTAGGTAGAAGGAAATTGGGTAATTTTGTTAAGTGGGGAGTGTAAGCGAGGAGGTTTAACTCGAATTATCTTGCGATAATGAACTTCATTCTGGCTTGGTATGCCCCAAATGTAGTTAGTTAGAACCAAGCGAGTGAACAATTCGTTTTGTTCTTTTGTTTCTGCATTGTTAATTGTATATTCTACCTTATGCATTTTTATAATGTCTAATCGGATGTCGACATCCACGAGTGCAGTGACACCAATTTGAAACTTATTCATATTAAACTTCTTCTTGATTCACAATATTATTGATGTTCCAACATCATATAAGACATTCACATGATTGCTTGGGACTCATGTTTGTCTCTCGTTGCTCTTCAAAATTCAACTTCAAATTTTCTTGGGCATCCCACTCAAACCAATATAAATGTCCTTTCTCCTTTGCTCTGAATAATTACTCCCCTCATTTGTAGCTTGACAAACATATTTGCACAACATATTGACATCGAAATAATAGATGTTAGTCATCGGATATAACATTCGGATACATAAACATGGTCATTTGTTCCCTTATACACATCACGGTAACATTTGGAACCACAAACAATTAACACATATAGGGTTGCTCCTCCACATACATCATCAACACTTTAGAGCTTACCAAAATACCTTTGCTCTCCCCAAGTCACACAAAATAAGGACATATTTGATTTGATCCTCTGTCTGGAATTATTCTTTATTTGGAATTGCCAGTTTCAAATTAGGAATCCTTAGTTTACTTGCTACATAAGATTGATTGCCACACTCGTAACTTGTTATAGAAGAAACCACATTGTCGATGCGTATGACCAAAGACACGTCTTCAAAAGATAAGTCGGATCTTATCGACTTCTTAACATCGGTGTCTTAAGCAGTTGTGATGTTACATCTTCATGTAGGACATTCTTTTCTTTACATCACATACTTCATCATCTAGATTTACACATCTATCTCATAAATATCCATCTTCCATCAAGATATTTGTCTTCAAGGAATCAACTATTTATACAATCACCGGATAATGTTGCCATACATTCTAAATTTGTGAAGATAAAATGAACTCAATATTGACATTCAACTCATAATTTAGCATGAATACATCGGACAAATACTCGACTCCGGCAGTATATAAATTTGGCATTCAAGCTACATGCTAATAAATACTTAGTCTCCATCAAAGTATATACCGGTTGGTTAGTTAGAAATATCTAGTCACACTAGGCGATCTGATGATTATTTCTCCACACTACTTACTTTCAAGCAACAATACATACTTTCTTGATTGAAGACATTAAGATGATGTTCAACCGATACAACATCATCCATTATAGTATGGTTCTGAGGGTAACATCCATACTAACTCATCCAACACTTGTGGGGGAACCATAAGAAGCACAACTAACAACAACTGATTAATCTCCAAGGTCAGACAATCAAAATAATCAGGGGGTACCATGAGCCACATCTCAATAAGCTTTTCTTGAGACTTTCATTCTGACTTTAAGATGATGGATGCCATAGTACAGAGGAGATTCCCTCTACTAGGTTTCTGGAACAGACTTGCTTAGGCCTGACACAAAATATGAACTTTTCGAGAAATCGGTCTTCCTTGATTATTCAGACAATACATCAAGACAATATATCACAATTACATGTTTGATATTTAGGCGATCAACACTTAGGACCATTAAACATTGTGGTTGGATCACATAATTTAGCTCAAACAAAATCATTCTATGGTCATGAACAAAATTCCTGATTGGTTCCTTTGGTCGGAAGGATCTTCGGATATAAGCTCATCTTGTTTTTATATAAAGGGGTGTAGAGATGCCTTTATGAGTCTTTTCGGATATTAAGCTCAACTTCTATACTCCCATAATCTTTGGTAAGAATTAAAGCGACATCTGGGTATATAACTTGTTGATCATGTTACGATCAACTAATACAAAGATCTCTCCTTTTCGGATCGGAGTAGGTTCGAACATATGTACTCACACTACATTTTTTAGCACCGAACATCTATTCTTCAATGGAAGTTGCATACTGTGATAATGTTCTAACATCCCATAGAACATCGGTTTCATCTTCTTGGAACATATTATTCTTGATAATCTTCAAGGTCTTCAAAATAATATGCAGATATGCATAAGGATCATTGATCGATTGATTCTCATTAACTCCATTAATAAATGTCTTTATGAGTGGACTTGAGGAAGATCTCAAGTATCTTTGACACTTTTAATGTAGTTGTAAAAAATCTGCCAAATATTCTGTTGAAAAAAATAACCCTAGAATTCTTCTTGCACTTTGAGGGTTGTATCAGAAGCTATCCAGCGAAATATAGCAATACTTCAACAGAATTTTACAATGCTTACTCCATAATTCAAATGTAAGCATGACAACTAAGGATTGAAAATAAATCAACCTACAATATACTTCCTTCTCACCAAGCAATAGACTATACATAACCAATACCATGACCAGAAGGAAACACATAAGCACAAGAGTTACCTTATCAATATCTTCACCCCCGCATGAAGGTTTTGACAATTTTCTTCTCTGTGTTAAATGTAAGCTAAACAATTTAATCCAAGTTCTTCACTCCCATATGAAGTCTTTGAATTTAAACTCTCTTTTTTCTAGCTTTATTATCTTCTTTCATCAAGAAGGTATAATAGTTCTAGTCGGGTTGGTCTTCAATGCACACTAGTCTTTCACAAATAGGTCCATCATCCACTTGAGGACCATACAATATGAACCGACTTTGTTCAAACAATCTTCAAACATTCTACATTGTACACAACCATAAAGTATCCTCCCTAGGATCTTATCCAGAAACAAACAAGACACCTGCTTTGATACCAATTGAAATTTCTAGTCCATCAGACCCAGATGTCCAATAAGGATGTCAAGATATGGTGCGACATTTATACAAATAGACAAAGCGAGAATTATACATTGCAGGAAAATAATAAAAACATAACCGAATTTTTAACCCAGTTCGGTTCAACCAACCTACATATGGGGGCTACCAAACCAGGAAGTAGACTCCATTATCAGTAGTATTATTTTATGTAAACAACCTCTGGTTTACAGATAAACAACCTCCAGTTTACCTAATCACTATCCAATGAAACCTTTATCTTAGAAGCCCATCTAAGATAAGAGAACCTCTGCTCACTCCCTAGTGATACATAATTGTTGCAAACCCCTGCAACAAAAACAACCAGTTTGAAGAACATCACTCCAAACACACAAACAGTCAAAAACTCTTTGACAAAAATACTTGGAGTTACTTCACATTTTCCTCCAAGAACACAACTCAACTCATTGCTTCACGGTGAGTACAATAATCCTCTTGCCCACGGGCTTTGAGCTACAATCGGTGATCATCCCACAATTGGTGGTTTACTTACATGGCTAACCCTAATGATTACATCTTTCTATAATTGGATAGCTTACTAAAACTAGGTTACAACGTTCTTATTTATAACTATTACCCAATGGTTTGGCCTTCAAACAACAACGTATAGTCTGTAACAAATGCATTAACAAACTACGTAGAAAAACAAACAAGCGAAAACTTCTACTACAATCAAGGTCCTCAATCGACTTTTCTCTTGACACGATGGAATATTCTAGACCTCCACATATGCCTTCACTTACGCCACATATGATGTATAATATTCCTAGAACATTACATAACTTAAAATAAAATTGTAACATACTTAATAGTTCGATGGCGTGATGTCTAATGTTTAATGTCATGACATCTCATTTGACATGTTGTTCTAGTTGTTGATTTTAATCAACACAACATGTTTAGGCATTCAATAGGATTTTTTGCTCATATCCTATTGTGTAATACATTGTTGCTACTTTTATTTGTTTTACAAAATTAAGCCAATCCTTAAAATTAAGGAACTTAAAACTTCCACCTCTACCTTATGGACAATTGATACTTAATCTCCCAAAGTCTTACTTGGAGTATATTTATACTCTTCTTGATTGATAACAACAAATACCAAACTGCTTTTAAGAAATGATATCTCCACCTATAACAAACAATAAACTTCACACAAAAAAATTTGATATCCTAATGTACCACTAGTCTCATTCAACACTCAATATTTAGAGATGGAGGTCCACAAAAAGGGAAAACAACTAAGTGTGAAGGTGATAAATAGTGCCAACATATCTCACAAATACTCTAAAATATAAGGTGTTAATCAAGGAATTAGATGAATGTGAATGAGGAACACACACACACAAGGTTCTCTCAAAATTTTGAGTAAATGGATCTTGGTTCTTAATTTTTACCATGAGCTTGATAAATCATGAACAACACAACAAGATTAATCATATCCCACTCTCTAATTCCCTCAAAACAATAACAATTGCAAAAGAATAATATGTAGCAAAAAGAAAGTGAAATGACATGGATTACACTAAAGAAGTTGTTCTAGAGATAAGGATAAATATTCATGGTGATGGGTATAGACACACTAAGAAGATAAAATTTTTTACATCTTTGTCTCTATGGGTTTCACTTACATGTCTCACACACTTGTTACTTCCACCCAACACAACTATTTAAATCAAGGATGAAAATGTGTCTTGTGAAGCTTTGATTCGAGATCAAGAAGAAACTTTGATTCAAATCAATTTGAGTAGAACCCAAATATAGATTCATGGAGACAATTGATTCAAATCATGATTTTAACTTAATTTAGA
Source organism: Vicia sativa (assembly GCA_021764765.1). Lineage (NCBI taxonomy): Eukaryota > Viridiplantae > Streptophyta > Magnoliopsida > Fabales > Fabaceae > Vicia > Vicia sativa. The sequence goes on from CM038792.1 coordinate 103,646,673, forward strand.
TCACATGAGGTTGTTATTTGAATTATGTTCGTTTTGTGATTCGAATCAAATTTCCAGAGTAGTTCCTAATTTTCACAAGGCTTCGATTAAAATCATGTTTTACACTTGATTTGAATCAAATAATTCATCATCCAAATTTATGAGTTCTAACTTTAAATTCAAACCACGCTTGATGAAACAACAAAGTAGCAACTTTTAGGCTAAAAAGAAACAATATCATGGATGATGGACTCTTATTTAATTGAGCAAGGATGGTTCTTAGTGATATAATAATTTAATATCTTAGCGATTACAATACAATTGAAATAAGAATAGAGTAAAAGCACACTAATATTAAATGAAAAGAAAACTACAAATACACAAATATAATAAAACAACTACATTTGAATTGACAAAAATATCAAAACAAAAAAATGATACCATAATGTATCGCGACTACACTTTTCGCACTTTCCAAACAATTAGTTGCATCCTAATTATCCCAAGCAAGTGTGAGTCACATTCAAACACTTAAGTATTATTTTTATGAGGAAGCATATGCAAATGGAAAGTGTACACCAGAGGTTAAGAGTGTTGAATCTCAATATTCAAATTTTCAAAAGAATAATTCTTATTCCAACACCTACAATCCTGGTTGAAAGGATCACCCTGATTTCAATGGAGTAATAATCAGACATTGAATTCTAATCAAGAAGTTTAGCAATTTCCACAAGCACCTTAAAGAATACCATTACCTATTGAGGAAACATTTCAGGACTACATGTTTAAAATTCAACAGGAGATGGCACAAAATTAGATCATTATAAACATAAATACAAAAGTATTTATCAATAATTTAGAGATGCAAATTGTTAAATTGTCTCAACAAATGGAGACACAAGCTAGTTCAATCAGGGGACTTATTTGTAACAGGGTAGATAACTCAAAAAATGAAACGTGCAAAGCAATTGAGCTAAGAAATAGAGTGATGCTTCCAAACCCAAAGGTGGGTGAGGAATAGAAAGGAGCGAGTAAGATTATGAATAAAAATGAAAAGGAGGTAGTAGTATAGGAATAGGTTGAGAAAAATTCCGAAGGATAAAAAATGAGGATAATAGTGATGAGGAAGTTATAGGATACATCGTTGACCGATTCATCGATAAGAACTCACCCTTCCAAAGAACAAAATAAGAAATATTGAATCATCCAAATCCATAACTACCTTATTACATTAAACCACCTTACCTATTTCTAAATAAGAAACCTAAGAAGGAGATGGAAGGTAACCAATTCAAAAAGTTCATAGAGATGTTAAAGAAAGTACATATCAATATTTTGATTTGTGAAGCTCTTGAACAAATTCACGTTAATGCTAAATTCATGAAAGAACTCTTATTGTGAAAGTGTAAGTTGAGAATGACGAAAACATTGATTTAACGGAAGAATGAAATGCAATCATCCAAAGGAAGCTTCTACAAACTTTGTTACAAACTTTATTAGAAAATATTGCAAGAGATTACAAATGAGTTGCCGAAAAATAGTCTTCCGAATTTCCAAGAACAAACCTTATTTTCTACAAAAGTGTTTCTCAATCTCTCCAACTCTTGATATATGAATCACACAAATCCAAGGTGTTTAGAAGTATTTCTCAATCTCAGACAACTCTAAAGATTTCCCAAAAACTCTTGCATTTCTAAGTTTTCCATTTAAATTCCCTAAACCCTTATTTCTCCCTTTTGCTTTAAAACTCTAAAATTGTCTCATTGTAATAACATAATACATACTCCACACACACACACACACACACACACACACACATATATATATATATATATATATAATTGCTAAAATTCAACTGATCCATAACAAAGCCTACAACAAAACACATTACCTATTAAAATAAAATATTATAAATATCTTATAATATTTTTATTAATTTAGATTATGTTAGGTTATTTCTGATCTTGTCGGTTGATCAGAATCTGAGAGGGCGGAAAACTTCATCTACAATGGATGATGATGATGAGAAGGGGGTGTACATGCAGTGCACTCCAATGCTCATGTAAGAAAAGTCCCAAGATATTCAAGATAGAAAGTCTAGATTTTTAGAAGTATGTGATGAATATTGAATACTTGAGCCTCACAAGTTTGAGAGTTTATATAATTCCGCCAATGCTTGACCATTGGTTCCTATTTTTGGGCCTAGATACTAGGTTCTCAACCAGGAACTAGCCGTTGTAACAGGCAGAGATGCTCGCCACTAACCGTTATGACAGGTAGGTATGGTTGCAACTAGTCGTTATACCGATCAGGAGGAAGTTCATGAACAAGCGTGTCTTGATAGTTCTTGGGTAGCTGTCCGTGTCTGACAGACAAAGTAAGGACTATGCCATTGACGCGGGTAGAGGTGTGATTGGGGAGTCGTCGGTCTTGTTGGACCTGGTGGCCAACCGACCAAATGTCTCGAGCTAAAGAGCAGAAAATCCTTTACATGTCCCAATTGATTGGGCCAGGGCTGTTGGGCTATCCTAGGTGCAGAAGTGGATTGGGCCATGCTTAGCCATTGGGCCAGACCAGAACAGGATTGCACCATGTGTTCGATAAATTGTTTTGTTTGTTCTTTTGATTAATTGTCATTGAAAATAACATTATTAATAACTTTCTATAAACGTAAAATAAGCTGTAACTTGATTCGAGTATATTAATTCTAATTGTCATCTTCAACTCATACTCAAATTGTTTATTTGCATATCAGAGTTTCCAATAACTATTCGTACATACGACTATATTTCAAAAACACCTTCGCTCAAACTCTTTGATAAACAATCTTTCAAAACCAGAATTTTCTGAAAAATTTAAATTAATTATCTATTAACCCCCCGCTAGATACGTTGATGTCATCTAACAAACATTTCCTTCTAAGCTAACTTTCACTCATAATTTACACCATACGTTAACAAGAAGGAAAACTAACCATTATAAGCTTAAGACCTTATTAACTCATATTGTACCTACATTTGTTAGGTAGGCCTTATCCAATTCTCACTAGTTTAAACCTAAGCATGAGGAATACAATTCATTGCTTCACAACAAGAATTCACAATCTCATTTATCTTCTCCCTTTTCCCTTAAACGTCGATCGTAAATTTTTCCTCGGATCATATATTGATAATGAGTGGGCCAGTGATCCTGACAAAATGAGGTATGTGTTTAGCTTGTGCATCTTCTTTGGACCAAATCCAGTTTCACGGAGCTTCAAAAAGCAATCCTTAGTTTCTAGGTCCAACATAGAGGTTGAGTATAAAGTGCTTGCTCACAAAACTTCTGAACTTCAGTGGCTTGAATCTCTCCTCACTAAGTTAAGCATCAATTTTCTTCCTCCAACTTTTCTATTTGACAACCTTAGTGTCATCTCTCCAAAATCATGTGCTCCATGCCCGAATCAAGCATATTGAGCTTAATATACACTTCGTCTGAGAAAGAATGATGAATAAGCAACTGTCAATTCAACATGTAACCGAAAATATGCAAATTGATGGTACATTGATCAAGTCGTTCAACACCTCTACGTTTTTAAACTTTGGTCCAGGCTTAAAATTGTTTCTCAACACCCTTGATCTTACAGCGGAGTATTAGAATAACGACTAAGTTAGTCAGAGGTTACTCATGTTTTATCTTATAACTAATTCATTTAGGTTGTTAAGAATAATTAAGTTAATTGGGACGATCTAAAACTAAACTCTATATCAAGAGTGTCATCTAACATTGTAATTCATCCAATAAACAATGAATATGAGATTTATTTGAACTCTCATAAGTATCATTTTAGTTTTAGTTGAAAACGAATTTTAATCTAATTTTTTTCTGATAAAGTTTATTAAAATATACTCTAGTAATTTATTTTCATGTAATGAAATAGATACCGGCCAGGCCATTGAAATATGGTCACAAAAGCATACATTTATGATTTGTATCACCTCACATCATTCTCTTACATTGTGTGGTTTTTTAATGGCTACTTCTTACACAATACCATCCCACAGTAAGAACCCTTATACTACTACATTATTCAAAAAGCATGTATTGTGATTTGTAGCTTTAATAACCACATGTCTTCATTCAGTCAAATTCCAGTGAATTTTCTATCTGGTATTCCAGTCATATAATAAGTGTCAGTTTCAAAATAATATCGTTTTCATCATTTAATATAAAAATATCTTACATCAATCAATTGCATTTTTAATAGATATCATGTTTATCACAATATTTTAAAAATTGGACTGCCGATTCGATCAGTTAAACTGAGAATAAAAAATTAATATAATTGGTCAACCTTTTAAAATCACTAGTGAATCAAAATTGGAGTAAAACCAAGAAAATTAAATTGAACCCTTCAAAAGTTAAAGAATCATAGTCAATTTTATAAAACCGTTCAATTCAAAAAATTTATCGAATTAATTAATTTTTAAATATTTAATATCTCAATATCAAAATTTATATTTATTTTTTATATTCTATCTTATTTAATTTAAATTTTTTAATTATTTAAAATTTATTTTAATTATTATTCTCTATTAATTTAATTTTAGTTTGAATTATTTTAATTTGTTCAAAATGAAAGTTGAAATCAATTGTATAATATTATACAAATTATTGATATTATTTTATTAAAGTTATAATAATTTTTTAAAATATTTATTTTATTAAGTTGTAATATGATTATTTGTGACATATCTATAATATTTAATAATTTATTAAATAAAAAATTTAACCGTAAATTTAATCAGTTGAACCAATTAAATTTTAAACCAAAAATTGCACCGATTTGAATACCAATCTAATATTAAATATTTTTTACAGTTAAAACATTAGTTTATCGCTTCAAATTATTATATTTCGGTAATATATTTAAGATGTAATACACTTAATACACCATAATAAATTAAAAAGTGCAACATTTATTATGACATTTAAATAGTACTATCATGTCATTTTAAATGTTAAAGTTGTTGAATAAGTGAGGAGAATTAAAACAAGTTAACTGTACTATTAATTTATTCATAATTTGTATAGCTTTTATATTTTATCTTTTAGGAAAAAGATAAGATATTGAAATTTTGATGTTATCAGACTCAGAATGTCGTGACATCTGATCCGACATTATAAAACAGACAAGGTAGAATATATAATTAACAATGTAGAAAACAAAAGAACACAAAATTATTCACTTAGTTCAGTTCTAACCAACCTACATCTGAGGGCATACCAAGTCATAAATGAAGTCCATTATCAACAATATTAATTAAGAGTTAAACCTCCCTGTTTACACTCCTCACTTAATCAAACTACCCAATTTCCCTTCTACCTAAGATACTACACTTAGATATGAGAACCTCTGCTCACTTTCAATCACCTCAGTGATGTCTATCAGTCACTATCATCCCAACAACTGCATCAACGACTTGGCTCCTATAAACTAAAACAATTTGGAGATACAACACTCCAAACACAAAAAGTTTGGAGATACCACACTCCAAACACAAAACAGTCAACTTGTGACACAAACAAACTTGGAATTGCTTCACAAATTCTTTCAAGGACACAACTGCACTCATTGCTTCTCAACTTCTGAGTGAGTAAAATAAACCTCTTGCCTACAGGCTTCTAGGCACAAATTAGTGACCATCCCACAATATGGGTCGTTCACCTACATGGCTAATCTTAAAGACTACATCTTTCTAAAACCGGCTAGCTTACTAAAACTAGGTTACAACTTCTTATTTATAACCTATTACCCAATGGTTGGACCTTCAAAATAACGACTTGAAGTTGTAACAAACTTGCGGTGACAAACTTTGCATAATAAAATACATATAACCCGTACAATCAAGGTCCTTCTGATCATTCTCCTTAGCTCTTGGACCTCCACATATGCCTTAAAGATCACGCCACATAATATGCATAATATTCCCAGAATATTCTACTCTAACAAAACTATAACAAACTTAATAGTTCAGTAGCGTGATGTCTAATGTCTCGACATCTCATTTGACATGTTGTTCCAGATGTTGAAAGTCTTCAACACAACATGTTTAGGCATTCTAGATAAGATTATACTTTAGAAATCCTACTGTACAAAACATTGTTGATGCTATTTATTTGTTTTATTAAAATTGAGCCAATCCATACAATTCAGGAACTTACAATCTCCCCCTTTGGCAAATTTTAGCTAAAATAAATAAATACAATTACAAGCAGTTTAAAGTAGCAGCAACAATTTACAATTGACAATTTACAATTAAAATTGTCTTTAATAGTCTTCAGCAGTCTTTATGTCAAGACCTTTATGTCTTGTAGTCCTCGAGCAACCTCTTCATCAGTAGTTCTTCCAAGGGAAGATTAGATGTCCTTTCAGTTGAAGATGATGTCTCAACATCTAGTCAGACTTTTTCTCATGTTTTTGAATTTTCCCATTAAGCCTGCCAAGGATAAAAGGAAGGAAAGTCCTGGTGCACATGAGGAAGAAGATAACTTATACTCCCCCTTAAGATAGAAACCAATTCTTGTCACTGAGGGTGGAAGAAGAGGACCATGGAAGATAAACTACCTCTTAAGAGATAATCAGAAATTCCCCCAGGAAACTCAGAACACAAGTTACAATTGTGTTCACAACTCAG